>BSBK01001322.1:877500-942500 GCA_027943335.1 Chamaecyparis obtusa
GATGTTGTTGTGTTTTAAGTGCCTGCTAAAACATTCTCAAGAACATACACAAGTAGAGTCCTTAGGGAGTAGAAATACTAAGTCACTATTCATGTTGGTGCGCAAGGTTGCTTTGTCCCTTGCCCATTGCTTGAAGACTGTTTGCTTGAACTCCTTGATTGCTGTCTTATGTGCTTGATCAATGACATAAATCTGATCTACCTTTTTGTCTGTGATTTGTTTTTCTATTTTCCTGTCGTTCACCGTCAGAAACTGGTTGTCCTGAGTTAGGAATCGATCGATCTTTGCTTTGACTCGTATTGTCTCTCATTAGTCTACCTTATCTCATTGTGCTCTTGTACCTTGCATTACGATTGTCTTATCTCAGCTGTTCTAGCCATCTCTTTTTGACAATTCATACCAGGTTCATCTTGCATCTTGGCTATTCTAGCCATTTATCTCCTTTTCATTATCTTAGAGACAGAGTCTAGCTTTATCCTGAATCTTTGCTCGTTACATCTTTGTCTATGACTGTCACGACTCAAAGTGGAAAGACTTATCCCATTCAGAACGCTGATCAAGATCAAAGTAAACCTTGTAATCGAGACATAGGTCATCCTGAATCTGTTGCAAAATCTGAACTTCGTGAGGAATCCTCACGTTCTTCATCATTCCAAAAGTATTACAATCCATTGTTTCAGATACAGTCTGACTTATTATTTCAAGAATATTATAACCCATTGTTTGAAGACCAGCAAGACTCTAAAGGGTCACTTTCTAAAATTAAACCTATTGATCCTTTTGAACCTATCAACTCTTTCACGATCTCTCATAATACTACCAACAAGACGGGAGATCCAAAACCTTCAAAGTTGGTTTTCAATCTCATCTCTAACATGCCAAAACCTTCAAAGTTGGTTTTCAATCTCAACTCTAACATGCCAAAACCCTCAAAGTCTATCTTTAATCTTAGCTCTAGCATGCAAATAGTCAATGCCACTGAGAAGGCTACGACAGAAGCTCAACTACCTTCCAGATTTGCTAGAAACAAACCTTGGATCTCTCACTGTGACATGATCATTGCTCCAGGGAGTGATGATACTCCTAAACCCAAAACTCCCTTTGTCTTGCGAGGCCCTGCACCTCCCTCTTATAACTACACAAAATCTCCAGCTTGTGCGAATGCTATCCCTCGATCTCATGCAAAGATTGTTCTCAAAGTTCCCAAACCTTTGACATCTAGACCAAAACTATCTATAGATAAATCCCTCACTAAGGAAAATGTCCCCAAAGATCTCAATCTCGACCAGTTTCAATCTATGGTGGGTCATTTGACCTCACCTCATTATTTATCCTTCCCTGAAGAAGATGATCATGTGTTGAGCGACCTGCATAATGCTCTCCTGCACACTGAAGCTATGATAGGCCCCAAGAGTATCCCTTGTGTCCTCATTGAAAATAGTGCTAGCCTAAATACTTGCTCTGCTAAGATGCTTACCCAAACAACAGACAGCTTTATTCCTACCAATAGAGAGTCCATTGAGTTCTATGATGCTAAGCTCAAAGAAATAGAAAAGACCTTGAAGATCAAAGATATTGGCATGGGGGAATATCAGATTGAGTCTATCTTGTCATTGACAACTCTCCCTCCATCTCCACATTCCTATGAGGAACCTTCTGAAGACAGATTTGGTATTAGCTATCAGAGCTATGAGCTTGACCAACCTAGCAGCAACTTGTACTCACATGCAGATTTAGATGATGAAGAAACACAGATTCAACCTATGACACATGAGAGACCCTTGAATGATCAAAATTTTGATTTAGACTACTAGAAAGAGTCTTATCTACCTTCTCAAGTGCTTCAGGAACATGATTTTGGTCCTCACCAGGAGGATTTTATACACTCTACTAAACAGATTTCTACTACTGCAGCTACTACTAAATATGTCACTGCCTCTAATGGCACACATACTGATTGGGAGCAATTGTTGGATGCTTCCCTTATCTTTGGTATGCCTCAAGGTATGCCTATTCTAGATTGTGCTACCACTTCTACTGTTGAACAAAATCCTACTATTGCTGACTCCAATGGCACACATACTGATTGGGAGCAACTGCTGGATGCTTCCCTTATCTTGGGTATGCCCTGGGGTATGCCTACTCTAGATTGTTCCACCACTTCTGCTATTGAACAGACTCCTACTATTTCCAACTCCAATGGCACATATACTGACTGGGAGAAACTATTGGATGCTTCTCTTCTCTTGGGTATGCCTCAAGATATGCCTATTCCAGATTACTCTGCTGCTTCTACTACTGAACAAGATCCTGCTGTTGAAGAAACGTTTCCTTTGACAGATGATAGTGATGAAGAAAGTCTACCTCTGACTATGTCTCTAGCTGAATCGGACTCCATATCAGATGCTACTATAGAAATACCAGTTGATGCTATGCACCTATATGCTAGTCTTAACAATTCAGAAAGAGGAGAAAGTTATGATCCTCCAGATCAAGCTATTGATGATGATCCTTTCCACCCTCTTGTGGAGATCATTCCTATGGCTCCTAGGCCATCTACTCCAAGTTATACTCCTACTACTCCAACAAATCATGGGTATGTAAGACCCCATTCTGTTACAGCTTCATGGAATATTGGTAGATCTAGAATTGAAATGGTTCCTATTCGTGCACTCTTACCACCTGAAAGGGGACCTGACTCTTGGAATAGGTTATCTTGGTTAGGCTCACATAATATTCCTCCAAACTTATCTAACTCTTCTAAGATGACTCACAATCGACAATGCTCTATGGAAGATTACTTTCTTGATCTACCTGATGCATTCATGAATGATGAGGATGATACTGATATATTTTCACTTAAGCCCATCCCATCGATTTCTCTTCCCCCTTCATCTCCTAGAAAAGTGGCCCGTCCACTTCCATTTCCACCTCTCCACCTGAACCAGTCATATAAGCCTCTTTCATCCACCATTCCTAAGTCTTTTGGAAGTCACTTGGATGTGCAACATAAAAATAAAAATAATGAGAATCCACTTATATCTCAAGGTCACCATGTCCCATCTAATCGACATGTGACTATGAAGAAAGGAAAGAAGCAAAGGTGTTCAAAAGACCGCAAAGGTCCTCAAAAAGAAGAAGATAATCAAAAGCCAAAAAATAAAATAAAAAATGGATCTCGAAATCCATTCTATAGGCATTGTCATCAAAAGCACCTCAAAGTAAAGGAGAAAAAATTCAAAAGCTATGTGGATTCCAAAGAAAGGAAAAATCAAAGTTGTCATTCAAGCTTCCAAAATTCTCATGCTTCCCTCCATTCCATCGCCCTTGCCTCTCATACTTTACCCTCTTCACTCCATCTTGCCTTGTCCCAAAGTGCATATCAGTATCTCCTTATTACTAATGACATGATTAAGAGAAATCCAGAATGTACTCCTCCTAAGCATTTAGAGCGTGGGAAATCTGACAAAGAGTTAAGGTGTGTCCATGAGGATATTTGTGAGTCTCACTTAAGTGATCTTTCCTTGACTATGGATCTCTTGACTGTTGGACACTACTGGTTGGATCTCCTGTTACTGCTACAACATCTGGTTCTGATTCTGCAACTTCTTAGCTGGCTACTACTACAAAATATTGTGTTCTTAGAGATTCCTACTGAAGGAGAGAAACTCAAAGAGCCCATCAACGCTCTTCATCTAAGAAGTTCTATAGCTGACATTCTCAGTGTGCTCATGTACATACTAATTGATCCTGAAAAAATCCTAAAAATTGATATATTGCAAAAAATCCTAAAAATTACAAAATGTCCTAAAAAATGATCATCTTAGTGAAAACCTGGCAAACAGGCGCTTTGATGTATCTATTATCCTGGTGAAAACCTGGTAAACAGGCGCCTTGATAATACTCAAAAAAAAAATGAAAAATTTCAAAAATACAAAAAAAAAAATGAAAAGATCAAAAAATACAAAAAAATGAGATATTCAAAAAATACAAAAAAAGCAAAAAAAGAGAAAAGTACAAAAAAATTGAAAAAGAGAAAAATGTGCCATTGATGAAAACCTGGTAAACAGGCATCATGGTAGCAAAAATAGAATCTCTGCCAAGATGGTGAAAACCTGGTAAACAGGCGCCTCTTGTTTTCCTGAAGTAACATCTCATCTTAGCGTCGCTTGGCTCTTAGTTTCCTGCTTTAGTTTCCTTCCTTTCCTGCTTTAGTTTGTTTTCCTGCTTTCCTGCTTTAGTTTGTTTCCAGCTTTGGTTTGCTAGCTCATGCGCTTGTCTTTGAGTTTTCCTCGACTCTTCATGGATTGGAACTGGTTCACACTTGGGGGCACCTGCCTGGTCTAGGGGGCATTGTCCTATCGCTTTCAGAAACTCTTTTGAGCATTGGTCGCCAGTGGTTCTCACTATGCCTGCCTGCGGATACCTAGCTTTCGTTCGATCTCTCTTCTTTTGGGACCTCTCTCTTACATCAATCACCAATGATTCTCATTACGTCTGCCTACTATCATTATCTCATTGAGACTTCGAATGTTATCTTTCCGAATTGAATTCAATCTTCTTGAACATGAACTTAAACTGAAACTCAAACTAAATGTGTGTTCCTTTGAGACATGTTGAGCTTTGTTTTCTTTGAGTGCTTGTTTGTTTGCTTTGCTTTTTTTCTTTCTGTTTGTTGGTTTAGTTCCAATGATCCAAAGAATTCATTTAAGAGGGGTGTTCGTCTGTAAGACCCTCTATCTTGTATTGGATGGCCATGCGTACCTCGACTCCTTTTATATGGATGCTTTGGTGAGGTTGGTTCTTCTCCTTGTCTTTTGAGTGACTTCTTTCTGCTACTGATGAAATTGTAAACGCTCGTCCTGTTAAGTGAACGTAAGGGTCACTGCGAGCAATCTTTGGCAAAAGAAGGAACTCCTGCATGCTTGGTGTGTTTGTTCACAAGAGACATTCAGGTCATTCTAGCATTTATGCTTTGATGCTTATGTTAACTTGCTAGATTAAAAGGAATAGGTGTTCAGGTCATTCTAACTTCTTGTGCCTTAATGCTTACACCTCATTCTAACAAATTTAAGACTTATGTCATATTCATATTCTCATGTTGGGGAGAATTGTATGGCATCTTGCGATTGTCCCATGCTTAAAAGAACTCAATGATGATAAATACGATGAGTCCAACAGCCGAGTTCGGAGGATTGCATTTGTTCATCCTAGGCCTGCATTTAGACTTGCATCTTTCATTCTAGGCTTGCATTTGGAGTGCTTTCTTGTTTCTCTCTTGATTTCTTTCTTTTGGATCTGCTCATCAAAGGTTCTCATCTTTTATCCCAGTCTCATCTTGGCTGCATCCTTTTTCGGGATCGAAATCAAAATCTGACATCTCTAAGTGGCTCAAAATCGTATTTTAAATATTGGACTCCTTCTAGATCAGATGCTTGTGCAGTCAGCCTTCTGGTGTCATCTTCCTGCCAGATCCTCATCTTTGCATCATGTTCTCAAATCTTTGCTTCTTTTCATCAAGTCAACCCTAGTCAAAATTTGGTCAAGTATGGTCAAACTTGGTCAACAGGACCTCTGCTTTGCTCCGTTTCACTTCTGTAGCTTCATGAATCTAGTCTAATTGCTTTTGCTCTGCAATCTCTTGTTGTTTATCATCCTTCTGACATGTCATCTTTCCATTTCGCTCCCGAGGGGGCAGGATGATTACATCATTTGAATCTTGTCGAATCTATTCTTGAATCAGTCTGATTTGAATCATCAGTCCTTATTGCTAGGGGCATCTTCACGCCTCGCATCTTGTTATCTGAAAATCTATCTCTTAGGTATCTGAGCAATCTAACTCAGATCCTCGAGGATCATTCTTCATTCTGGAGATGGTTCTTGAAATCTTTTGGGTATTGGGGCAATCTAACCCTAATTCCTGGGAGTCAAGCTTCGTTCTGGAGATGATTCTCAAAATCTCTTTTAGACCGTTATCTGGGCAATCTAACCTGGGTCTCGGAGGACTAAGCTTCGTATTGGGGCAATCTAACCCTGATTCGGAGATAGTCCTAAATCTACATCTTCATCAATTGGTATTGGGGCAATCTAACCCCGATTCAGGTTCTCTTCTAAGATCGTTGTCTTCGCAATCTAACTTAGACTTCGAAAAATTTATGCTTTGATCTACTTTCATTTGTCACTTCAGACTATTCTTTGAATCAACGTGCTATTCGCACATCAATTCAAAGAGGGGCAAATGTAATACCCCAAAATTGGCACCTATTTAATTTCATCAATTTTGGTGCATTATCTCGATTTTACATCACCAAAGTCCTAGTTCCCTAGGCAATTTTCTCCCTCATATCTGACTTAATTTGACTTGATGTCAATTGCAAAGACCATAAATTGCAATAATCAAACACTAAAATTAATTCCTAAGTCTCTTTGACTTTATTAGCTAAATTATCTCTATGATACATTAATTTAATTGTAAAGTCCTATGTGCTTTAAATTAAATTAAATCAAACCACCCCCTTTGGCTAATATACATAAAAAAGGAATTAATAATTGCTTGATATTCGAATGGACACACCTTTTTGAATTAATAATTCAAGATATTCGAAAGGCCACCTGTGTGGCATTTTCCATTCTTTTTTTAAGTAATTCATGCTTATTTGTCCCAAAAGGGATATGAAGGGTCAGGAGTTTCGAATCAAGAAACTCTTCCTCCTCCTCTTGGCTCTTCTATTTATTTGGCCTCTTTTTTCTCATTCAAGAGAGCAATTTTTGAGAGCATCCTTACTATAGCATTTTTTAGTCTCATATCTCATTATTTTCAAAGCTCTTTTATTGCATTATCTAGTTTAATTTCTCATATTAGTGTAATTGCATTTCACATTTAGATTAAATTTGCTTACTTGTTCTTAGTCTAATATCATCTTTATTTCAAAATCAAATAAAAATCTGCATTTCATATTTCTTTCAAAGTTTTCTAGATTAATTGCATTCATTCTTAGCTTAGCTTCATTTTGCTCATATTTGCTTTCAAATCCTCCATTGTTGAATTGGTCTCCCGGCTGTTGGCTCTCGTTCTGAGAGTATTCAAACACCCCATTCACATAGGAGGCAATAGGTCGCCTCACCATGGAATTTGGATTGAGTTCTTCATACTCTCTCCCAAATTTTATCAAGTGAATAATGACCATGTTGTGTTGTGCCTGATTTAGAGGTCACATTCAGTCACATACACTAACGCATGATAAGGTGTATTAGGACCCGTAGGAAGTCCCCATGACCTCTTTTGACACATTTGAATGCTCAAGTGTGTTCGAAGGGGCTGTAGGAACCCTTAGGACACACTTGAGTGTTCCAATGTGTCCACAAGGGTCACAAGGACTTCCTAGGGGTCCTAACATGCGATAAGGCCTATTAGGACCCCTAGGAAGTCCCCATGACCCATTTTGACACATTTGAATGCTCAAGTGTGTCCGAAAGGGCCATAGGACCCCTTAGGGGTCCTAGTAGGCCTTATCATGAGTTAGGAACCCTAGGAAGTCCATGTGACCCCTATGGACACATTGGAAGGCTCAAGTGGGTCATAAGGGGTCCTAGGGCCCCTTTGGACCTAGGACCCCTTATGACACACTTGAGCATTCCAATGTGTCAAAAGGGGTCATAGGGACTTCCTTGGGGTCCTAATGCAGGATAAGACCTATTAAGACCCCTACAAAGTCCCCATGACCCCTTTTGACATATTTGAATGCTCAAGTGTGTGCGAAGGGGCCATAGGACCCCTTAGGATACACTTGAGTGTTCCAATGTCTCCACAGGGGTCACAGGGACTTCCTAGGGGTCATAATGTGTGATGAGGCCTATTAGGAACCCTAGGAAGTCACCATGACCCATTTCGACACATTTGAATGCTCAAGTGTGTCTGAAGGGGCCGTAGGACCCCTTAGGACACACTTGAGTGTTTTGTGTGTCCACAGGGGTCACGGGGACTTCCTAGGGGTCCTAACTCATGATAAGGCGTACTAGGACCCCTAGGAAGTCTCCATGAACCCTTTTGACTCATTTGAATGCTCAAGTGTGTCCGAAGGGGCCGTAGGACCCCTTATGACACACTTGAGCATTCCAATGTGTCAAAAGGGGTCACAGGAACTTCGTAGGGGTCCTAATGCTTGATCAGGCCTATTACGACCCCTAGGAAGTCTCCATGACCCCTTTTCACACATTTGAATGCTCAAGTGTGTCCAAAGAGATTGTAGGACCCCTTAGGACACACTTGAGTATTCCAATGTGTCCACAAGGGTCACAAGGGACATTCTAGGGGTCCTAACTCACGATAAGGCCTACTAGGACCCCTAGGAAGTGCCCATGACCCCTTTTGACAAATTGGAATGCTCAAGTGTGTTGGAAGGTGTCATAGGACCCCTTAGGACACACTAAATTTTTTTAATGTGTCCATAGGGGTCATGGTTACTTCCTAGGGGTCTTAACTCATGATAAGGCCTACTAGGACCCCTAGGAGGTCCCCATGACCCCTTTTGACACATTGGAATGCTTAAGTGTGTCTGAAGGTGTCGTAGGACCCCTTAGGACACACTTGAGCATTCCAATGTGTCCATAGGGTTCACAGGGATTTCCTAGGGGTCCTAATGCATGATAATGCCTATTAGGACACCTAGGAAGTCCCCATTACCCCTTTTCACACATTTGAATGCTCAAGTGTGTCCAAAAGGGCCGTAGGACCCCATAGGGGTCCTAGTAGGCCTTATCATGAGTTAGGACCCCTAGGAAGTCCATGTGACCCCTTTGGACATATTGGAACACTGAAGTGTGTCATAAGATGTCCTATGGCCCCTTTGCACACACTTGAGCATTAAAATGTGTCAAAAGGGGTCATGGGGACTTCCTAGGGGTCCTAATAGGTCTTACCACATGTTAGGACCCCAAGGAAGTCCCTGTGACCATTGTGGACACATTGGAATGATCAAGTGTGTCATAAGAGGTCCTACGATGCCTTTGGACACACTTGAGCATTCCAATATGTCAAAAGGGGTCATGGGGACTTCCTAAGGGTCCTAATAGGCCTTACCATGAGTTAGGACCCCTAGGAAGTCCCTGTGACCCTTGTGGACACATTGGAATGCTTGAGTGTGTCCTAAGGGGTCCTATGGCCCTTTCAGACACACTTGAGAATTCAAATGTGTCAAAAGAGGTCATGGGGACTTCATAGGGGTCCTAATAGGCCTTATCATGTGTTAGGACCCCTAGGAAGTCCCCATGATTCCTTTTGACACATTTGAATTCTCAAGTGTGTCTGAAAGGGCCATAGGACCCCTTATGAAACACTTAAGCATTCTAATGTGTCAAAAGAGGTCACGGGGACTTCCTAGGGGTCCTAATGCGTGATAATGCCTATTAGGACCCCTAGGAATTCCCCATGAATGCCTATTGACACTTTCAATGCTCCAGTGTGTTTGAAGGGGCTGTAGGACTCTTTATGATAGACTTGAGCATTCCAATGTGTCAAAAAGGGTCACAGGGACTTCCTAGGGGTCCTAATGCGTGATAAGGCCTATTAGGACCCCTAGGAAGTCCCCATGACCCCTTTTGACATATTTGAATGCTCAAGTGTGTTCGAAGGTGCTGTAGGACCCCTGATGACACATTTGAGCATTCCAATGTGTCAAAAGGGGTCACAGGAACTTCCTAGGGGTCCTAATGCATGATAAGGCCTATTACGACCCCTAGGAAGTCCCAATAACCCCTTTTGACACATTGGAATGCTCAAGTGTGTTCGAAGGGGCCGTAGGACCCCTTAGGACACACTTGGGTATTCCAATGTGTCCACAGGGGTCACAGGGATTTCCTAGGGGTCCTAACTCATGATAAGGCCTACTAGGACCCCTAGGAACTCTCCATGACCCCTTTTGACACATTTGAATGCTCAAGTGTGTCTGAAGGGGCTGTAGGACCCCTTAGGACACACTTGAGCATTCCAATGTTTCCATAGGGGTCACGGGGACTTCCTAGGGGTCCTAACTCATGATTGTATGGACCCTAAAATGGTCGGCTAGACTTTGGGCCCCTATTCAGCAATTTGTCAAATCTCTGAATCAAGATTTTCAAAAATCAGCATTTTATCAATTATATTAATTTCCTTGATCAAGTCTTGTTCTATGATTTTCAATTATTTTCTTTGGGTTAACCATTTTATCATAAACTCTTTATTTATTAAAATAAATATTTCCTCCCCTTTTATTAAATAAAAAACCCCACTTTTCCTCTTATCCTAAGTTGCACAAATAAAGCAGTATTCTTATTTTATAAAAAGAAGAAAAGCACTTTTTGTCTTATATGGACGCAAAAGTCAACTCTTATTTTCTCATTGGAGGATATTTGTGCACATGGATTGCTCCTATTTGATGCTCCACCCTTGATTAAATGTTTTCCCTCTTAATCTCCATCATCCGTTGATTCTCATTTCCTATAAAAGAAGAGCTCTCTTTCTCATTTGCATAATCCATCTTTTGAATACTAACCTTATGCTGCAGGATTGTTTGGAGACTTTGGAGCTTTTGAAGACATTCTTGCATCCATCTTTCATTTCTTGCATCATATTTTCATGTTTACGCTTTCTTTGATAAGCTTCATTTCCATGCTCTAGATTAGCTCACATAGATTAATTAGCTTGGATTGTAACACTCCTATCTTTCATTTTCATAGCTTAGCTTGCATTTCCATTCTTAGTATAACTTTCATTTCATCTCCATTTGGATTCTTGAAGATATTGGTATTCTTGCCCTTGTCTCATTGAATCTCCCATTGCATGGTTTACTAGCAAGGTCATAGGCTTAATAGCTCAAGTTGAGAGCATTCTTAACACCCTTCCACTCCATGCCTAGGGAGCTCTAAATCAATTCCTAAAGGTTTCCAATCCATGGATTCTCTTGGAAGCAATGATTTAGAGAAGTGCACTATTTAGTGTGTACAATGATAAGGCCTACTAGGACCCCTAGGAAGTCCCCATGACCTCTTTTGACACATTTGAATGCTCAAGTGTGTCTGAAGGGGCCCTAGGACAACTTATGACACACTTGAGCATTCTAACATGTCAAAAGGGGTCACGGGGACTTCCTACGGGTCCTAAAGTGTGATAAGGCCTATTAGGACCCCTAGGAAATCCTCATGACCCCTTTTGACACATTTGAATGCTCAAGTGTATTCGAAGGGGCCGTAGGACCCCTTAGGACACACTTGAGCATTCCAATGTCTCCACAGGGGTCATGGGGACTTCCTAGGGGTCATAATGCATGATAAGGCCTATTAGGACCCCTAGGAAGTCCCCAGAACCCCTTTTGACACATTTGAATGCTCAAGTGTGTCCAAAGTGTGTCCACAAGGGTCACGGGGACTTCCTAGGGGTTCTAACTCGCAATAAGATTTACTAGGACCCCTAGGAAGTCACCATGACCCCTTTTGACACATTTGAATGCTCAACTATGTCCAAAGGGGCTGTAGGACCCCTTATGACACACTTGAGCATTCCAATGTGTAAAAAGGGGTCACGAGGACTTCCTAGGGGTCCTAATGCATGATAAGGCCTATTAGGAACCCTAGGAAGTCTCCATGACCCCTTTTGACACATTTGAATGCTCAAGTGTGTCCGAAGGGACTGTAGGATGCCTTAGGACACACTTGAGCATTCCAATCTATCCACAAGGGTCACAGGGACTTCTGAGGGGTCCTAACTCATGATAAGGCCTACTAGGACCCCTAAGAAGTCCTGATGACCCCTTTTGACACATTTGAATGCTCAAGTGTGTCCGAAGGCATCGTAGGAACCCTTAGGACACACTTGAGCATTCCAATATGTCCATAGGGTTCACGGGGACTTCTTAGGGGTCCAAAATCATGATAAGGTCTACTAGGACCCCTAGGAACTCCCCATGACCTCTTTTGACACATTTGAATGCTTAAGTGTGTCTGAAGGTGTCGTAGGACCCCTTAGGACACACTGGAGCATTTTAATGTATCCATAGGGGTCACGGGGAATTCCTAGGGTTCCTAACATGTGATAAGGCCTACTAGGACCCCTAAGAAGTCCCCATGACCCATTTTGACACATTGGAATGCTCAAGTGTGTCCAAAGTGGCTGTAGGAACCCTTAGGAAAAAATTGAGCATTCGAATGTTTGCACAGGGGTCACGGGGACTTCCTAGGGGTCCTAACTCAGGATAAGGACTACTAGGACCCCTAGGAAGTCCCCATGACCCATTTTGACACATTTGAATACTCAAGTGTGTTCAAAGGTGTCGTAGGTCCTCTTAGGACACACTTGAGCCTTCCAATGTGTCCACAAGGGTCACAAGGACTTCCTAGGGGTCCTAAATCATGTTAAGGCCTACTAGGACCCCTAGGAAGTCCCCGTGACCCCTTTTGACACATTGGAACACTCAAGTGTGTCATAAAGGGTCGTAGGACCCCTTATGACACACTTGAGCATTTCAATGTGTCGAAAGGGGTCATGGGGACTTCCTAGGGGTCCTAATGCGCGATAAGGCCTATTAGGACCCCTAGGAAGTCTCCATGACCCTTTTTGACACATTTGAATGTGAAACTATGTTCGATGGGGCTGTAGGACCCCTTATGACATATTTGAGCATTTCAATGTGTCAAAAAGGGTCGCATGGACTTCCTAGGGGTCCTAATGCGTGATAAGGCCTATTAGGACCCCTAGGAAATCCCCATGACCCCTTTTGACACATTTGAATGCTCAAGTGTGTTCGAAGGGGCCATAGGACCCCTTAGGCCACACTTGAGCATTCCAATGTGTCCACAATGGTCACAGGGACTTCTTAGGGGTCCCAAATGGTGATAAGGCCTACTACAACCCCTAGGAAGTCCCCATGACCCCGATTGACACATTTGAATGCTCAAGTGTGTTTGAAGGGGCCGTAGGACCCCTTAGGACACACTTAAGCATTCCAATGTGTCTACAGGGGTCATGGGAGCTTGCTAGGGGTCCTAACTCATGATAAAGCCTACTAGGATCCCTAGGAAGTCCCCATAACCCCTTTTGATACATTTGAATGCTCAAGTGTATCTGAAGGGGCCGTAAGACCCTTTATGACACTCGTGATTGTTCCAACGTGTCAAAAGGGGTAATGCGGACTTCCTAGGGGTCCTAATGCATGATAAAGCCTATTAGGACCCCTAGGAAGTCCCCATGACCCCTTTTGACATATTTGAATTATCAAGTGTGTCCGAAGGTGCTGTAGGACCCCTTATGATACACTTGAGCATTTGAATGTGTCAAAAGGGGTCACAGGGACTTCCTAAGGGTCCTAATGTGTAATAAGGCCTATTAGGACCCCTACGAAGTCCCTATGACCCTTTTTGACACATTTGAATGCTCAAGTGTGTTCGAAGGGGCCGTAGGACCCCTTAGGATACACTTGAGCATTACAATGTTTCCACATGGGTCACAGGGACTTCCTAGGGGTCCTAACTTGTGATAAGGCCTACTAGGACCCCTGGGAAGTCCCCATGAACCCTTTTGAAACATTTGAATGCTCAATTATGTTCGAAGGGGCCGTATGACCCCTTATGACACACTTGAGCATTCCAATGTGTGAAAAGGGGTCATGGGGACTTCCTAGGGGTCCTAATTCATGATAAAGCATATTAGGACCCCTAGGAAGTCCCCATGACCCCTTTTGACACATTTGAATGCTCAAGTGTTTCTGAACGAGCCGTAGGACCGCTTATGACACACTTGAGCATTCCAATGTGTCAAAAGGGGTCACGGGGGACTTCCTAGGGGTCCTAATGCTTGATAAGGCCTATTAGGACCCATAGGAATTCCCCATCACCCCTTTTGACACATTTGAATGCTCAAGTGTGTCTTACGGGGCTGTAGGACCCCTTAGGACACACTTGAGTGTTCCACTATGTCTACAAGGGTCACGGGGACTTCCTAGGGGTCCTAACTCGTGATAAGGCCTACTAGGACCCCTAGGAAGTCCCCATGACCCATTTTGACACATTTGAATGCTTTAGTGTGTCTAAAGGGGCTGTAGGACCCCTTATGACACACTTGAGTTTTCCAATGTGTCAAAAGGGGTGATAGGGACTCCCTAGGGGTCCTAATGTGCGATAAGATCTATTAGGACCCCTAGGAAGTCTCCATGACCCCTTTTGACACATTTGAATGCTCAAGTGTGTCTGAAGGGACTATAGGACTCCTTTGGACACACTTGAGAGTTCCAATGCATCAAAAGGGGTCATGAGGACTTCCTAGGGATCCTAACTCATGATAAGGCCTACCAAGACCCATAGGAAGTCCCCATGACCCATTTTGACACAATGAAATGCTCAAGTGTGTCTGAAGGCATCATAGGACCCCTTAGAACACACTTGAGCATTTTAATGTGTCAAAAGGGGTCACAGGGACTTCCTAGGGGTCCTAACTCATGATAAGGTCAACTAGGATCCCTAGCAAGTCCCTATGACTCCTTTTGACACATTGGAATGCTGAAGTGTGTCCGAAGGCATCGTAGGACCCCTTAGGACACACTTGAGCATTCCAATGTGTCCATAGGGTTCACGGGGACTTCCTAGGGGTCCTAACATGCGATAAGGCCTATTAGGACCCCTAGGAAGTCCCTATGACCCCTTTTGACACATTTGAATGCTCAAGTGTGTTTGAAGGGGCTGTAGGACCCCTTATGACACACTTGAGCATTCCAATGTGTGAAAAGGGGTCACGGGGACTTCGTAGGGGTCCTAATGCATGATAAGGCCTATTACGACCCCTAGGAAGTCCCCATGACCCTTTTTAACATATTTAAATACTCAAGTGTCTCACTAGGGGCCGGAGGACCCTTGATGACACATTTGAGCATTCTAATGTGTCAAAAGCAATCACAGGGACTTGCTAGGGGTCGTAACTTGCGATAATGCCTACGAGGACCCCTAAGAATTCCCCATGACCCCTTTTGACACATTTCAATGCTCAACTATGTTTGAAGGGGCCGTAGGAGCCCTTATGACACATTTGAGCATTCCAATGTGTCAAAAGGGGTCACAAGGACTTCCTAGGTGTCCTAATATGTGATAATGCCTTTTGCACCCCTAGGAAGTTCACATGACCCCTTTTGACACATTTTAATGCTCAAGTGTGTCTGAAGGGTCCGTAGGACCCCTTATGACATACTTGAGTGTTCCAATGTGTCCATAGGGGTCATGGGGACTTCCTATGGGTCCTAACTCATGATAAGGCCTACTAGGACCCCTAGGAAGTCCCCATGACCCCTTTTGACACATTGGAATGCTCAAGTGTGTCTGAAGGTGTCATAGGACTGCTTAGGACACACTTGAGTGTTCCAATGTCTCCATAGGGGTCACAGGGACTTCCTGTGGGTCCTAACTTGCAATAAGGCCTACTATGACCCTTAGGAAGTCCCCATGACCCATTTTGACACATTGGAATGCTCAAGTGTATCCGAAAGCATGATAGGACCCCTTAGGAGACACTTGAGCATTCCAATGTATCCATAGGGCTCACAGGGACTTCCTAGGGGTCCTAACATGTGATAAGGCCTATTAGGACCTCTAAAAAGTCCCTATGATCCCTTTTGACACATTTGAATGCTCAAGTGTGTCCGAAGAGGTCGTAGGACCCCTTATGACACACTTGAGCATTCCAATGTGTCAAAAGCGGTCACGAGGACTTTTTAGAGGTTTTTTGAATGATAAGGCCTATTAGGACCTGTCGGAAATCCCCATGACCCCTTTTGACACATTTGAATTCTCAAGTGTGTTTGAATGGGGCGTAGAACCCCTTATGACACTTTTGAGCATTCCAATGTGTCAAGAGGGGTCACGGGGGTTTCCTAGGGGTCCTAATGCGCGATAAGGCATATCAGGACCCCTAGGAAGTCCCCATGACCCCTTTTGACACATTTGAATGCTTGAGTGTATCTAAAGGGGCTGTAGGTCCCCTTTGGACACACTTGAGCATTGCAATGTGTCCACAGTGGTCACGGGGACTTCCTAGGGGTCCTAACTCATGATAAGGCCTATTAGGACCCTTAGGAAGTCCCCATGACCCCTTTTGACACATTTGAATTCTTAGGTGTGTCTGAAGGCATTGTAGGACCCCTTAGGACATACTTGACTATTCCAATGTGTCCATAGGGGTCACAGAGACTTCTTAGGGGTCCTAACTTAGGGGACTTCCTAGGGGTCCCAAGGACTTCCTCTGGGTCCTAACTTGTAATAAGGCCTACTAGGACCCTTAGGAAGTCCCCACGACCCATTTTATCACATTGGAAAGCTCAAGTGTGTCCGAAGGCATCGTAGGACCCCTTAGGACAAACTTGAATATTCTAATGTGTCCATAGGGGTCACGGGGACTTCCTAGGGATCCTAACACGAGATAAGGCCTATTAGGACCCCTAGGAATACCTCATGACCCCTTTTGACACATTTGAATTCTCAAGTGTGTCTGAAGGGGCCATAGGACCCCTTAGGACACACTTGAGCATTTGAATGTGTCCATAGGGGTCACGGGGACTTCCTAGGGGTCCTAACTTGTGATAAGGCCTACTAGGACCTCTAGGAAGTCCCCATGACCACTTTTGACACATAGGAATGCTCAAGTGTTTTTAAAGACATCATAGGACCCCTTAGGACACACTTGAGCATTTTAATGTGTCCATAGGGTTCACGGGGACTTCCTAGTGGTCCTAACACATGATAAGGCCTATGAGGATCCCTAGGAAGTCCCTATGACCCCTTTTGACACATTTGAATACTCTAGTGTGTCCGAAGGGGCCGTAGGACCCCTTATGACACACTTGAGCTTTCTAATGTGTCAAAATGGGTCACAGGGACTTCCTAGGGGTCCTAATGCATGATAAGGCCTATTAGGACCCCTAGGAAGTCCCCATGACCCCTTTTGACACATTTGAATGTTCAAGTGTGTTCGATGGGGCCGTAGGACCCTTTATGACACATATTAGAATTCCAATGTGTCAAAAGTGGTCACGGGGACTTTCTAAGGATCCTAATGCACGATAAGGCCTATTAGGACCCCTAGGAAGTCCCCATGACCTCTTTTGACATATTTGAATGCAAAAGTGTGTCTAAAGGGTCCGTCGGAGCCCTTAGGATACCCTTGAGCATTCCAATGTGTCCATAGGGGTCACGGGGACTTCCTAGGGGTCCTAACTCATGATAAGGCCTACTAGGACCCCTAGGAAGTCCTCATGACTCCTTTTGACATATAGTAACACATTACGTCAAAGAATAGATCAGCCAAGAAGGCAAGTAGATAGAGATTTGACTCCAAAGAATGAAGTGTAGAGGATAGAAAATCCTGCATGGTTAGCCTGGTAGCGATAGTACTGAACACTTTAGGAAGGAGATGGACAGTATCAAGACTTGAGATTTGAACTAACATGTCAAGCGAAAAGATAGATCGATTAGAGCAAATGGAATGGTCAAGAATATGCTCTAGAGAATAGCCAATAGGATATGATGTGTCTGCCCCCTCAGGATGGAAATCAAAATTAGGTAGAGGGAAGGTAGAAGCAAGAGTAACATGATCAAATCACTAGAAATCATAATTGAAGAGATGAAGAATGAGAGGATAACCATCAAGCAGTGAAGATATGCCCTAGTTTGACTAGGTTTGACTGAGAATAATATGTGATTAGGATGAAGTCAAACCTCAAAGAGATGAAGTGAATGAAAATGAATGAAAAGACTAGAAGGTTGAAAGAGATGGGGATGAAGTAATGAAGATGCGCCTATGAAGATCGAAGGATCAGGCCTCAAATGGTCAGCCAACTGCGTAGAAGAAGGGAAAATTTTAAGACATGATTTTGACTATCAAAATGAACTTGGATTTCAATTTCGATCCTAAAAATGGATCCAAGACGTCGAAATTAGCTAGGGGTGCAATTTTCACAAAATTTTGAGATGGTTTAAAAATTGGTCAAAAAGTCAAAATGCTATATAAGGGGTAAAAAAGTCATTTTCAAATTCATTTGTCTCTTGTGATTTTGAGAATCTTAAGAGTTTAGAGAGAGAAAATGGCCCAGCAAGCAACAGTTTTAGTTCACTGTCATCGATTCAAGCATAGTCGGTTGCACAACCGGCCTCCTTAATATGGTGCCGCGGTAAGTTTTTAGAAAAACTTTGCTTTTGTGAGTCATTAATGAGCATTTAGTACATTTTAAACATGTTTTAAATGTTTTTGAAAAATTTCAAATTTTCTTGGTGCGAAAGTTCGCACGATACTTAAAAAGTATCGCACACTTTGAGAATCTCTGTCATGAGATAGTTCGCGGGACCAAAAAGTATTGCCCGACTGTTCAATCTAGTGTCGCACGAGACTGGATGAAACATCGTGCGATCCTTAGAAAAATATCACATGGGCAAAGATTATCGCACTACTGTTGAAGAAAGTATTGCATGATAATTTCCAAAAAAATAGTGTCGCATTAGTTGATAAGAAATATCACATGTTTAAATTTTGAGCAATATGACATGGGTCTAGACAATTTTTGCGTTTAAGTTTCCTTGTACTAATTTTGATCATCCATCATGATATGTTCTGGCATCTGGATTGGTTTATGGCTTGCATGAGACTTTCCTAGTGTTGCTAATTAGAGTGCCGTGAGTGACTAGGCTACAATGCATGAGGGATTTGGACGATCCCGAGAAGGATGATTTGGCTAGCATGGGTTTTGGGTTCCTCCTTGATATGCCCCATATTCGGGCAAATCATGTGTTGTTGACTGCTCTAGCTAAGAGGTGGCACAATGAGAAAAACACCTTCCATCTGCCTACTGGAGAGGTGACCATCACCTTAGAGGATGTGTATTGGATCCTGCGAGTGTCGAGTCATGGAGATCTGGTGAGTATAATCATGTTTCTAAATATTTAGAGATGTAAAGTTTCCATATGATAAGAAACTGACATGATTTTTTGTTGGCACAGGTATATTACAATCAGGATCTGACTGAGGGATGACAAGCCATCCAGGACCTATTCTAGGATGTTACCATTATCTATAAACACCTCAATTGGGAGCGGCTGATGGAGGAGTATGGCAGGGACTTCCCAGTGCCTTGCATTGTTTGTTCTATTGTTGCACAGGCCCTTACCACTGACAAGAGTTAGAAGGGGTTTCCACTAGGATGGGGTAGGTTAGTGGCGGATCTAGTTGCACATCCACGACGGTTAGCATGGATCCCATCCATATTGGCCGATATGGATCATGAGCTCCATGAGATTGTTTACAAAGATGGTAGGACATGGGCATGTGGAGCCATTTTGGCACAGATATGGGCATGGGAGCACATTGTCATAGTGTGCCCACATGTACAGCTGAGGGAGCAGAGGCACCCCTATATTTTTAGATATATGGGATTCATATCATATGCCCATAGCGGTGACTTGACATTTTACAGGAGACTCATTGATGAGCTGACCGCTTTTGAGTGGAGACCGTACAAGGCTTGCGAGCAGTGGAGCAATAGAGATCATGAGCTGGGATACATGTTATGCATCCAACCATTGGTAGGCTTCCATTTTGAGGTTGTGGAGAGATTTGTCATCACTCGTGTCTAGAGACAGTTTGGTGAACAACAGAGGGTATCCACAGAGACCACCACCTATGCTAGGTCTCGAGATAAGGAGGGGCATGGATGGCTGTCGATGCTAGACTACTAGCAGGCAGTACAGGAGACAGCTAGGATACAGAGGGAGCCATGGGACTACCTTGCAGAGATAGTAGATGTAGGTGCAGATGTAGCCTACGGGTCAGAGTGATGAAGATGTCCTTTCCCTAGGTTTACTATGCCAAATGTAGACCCACAGGCATAGGGTGGAGATGGAGATGACGGGGATGATGGTGATGATAGGGGAGATGAGGGAGGGAGGGGTGGAGAGAGAGGACAAGGTGGGCATAGAGACATAGGTGAGTGAGCCCTGAGGAGGAGGATGCAGTGAGAGCTATTCATCACAGGGTGGACACAGGGCAATATCAGCCTGCAGGGGGAGAGGATATGAGAGTGAGGATCCAGGCTCTAGAGATGGAGATGCAGCAGCTATAGATCACCATAGCCATCAGAGACTAACAGGTATTGGATCTATGAGTTGAGATAGAGTAGCGAGAGAGGCCCATACAGGTTGCCACTACAAAGACCTAGAGAGAGGTAGCACGAGCTACATATTATCATGGTCTCTATATACAGGCTATACCAGAGGGTCAAAGAGCACTGCCCTACTTTGTGATAGCTGGGAGATCTGACATGGTACCAGACATAGGGGCAGCACCACCTCCTCCACCACCAGCTCCACATGATGGTCCTAGTGAGTCCTAGGTTAGGTTAGATAGATGTATAGAGACATATCCTGGGACTTTATCCAGATTTTTGTATCCCACATTGTATCATGACATTTATATATATATATGAGATTACTAGATTGGCGATATATCTTGTGTATGTGTCCCACTTGTGATGGATGTTTCAATTTTTATATTTTCTTGTCATATTGCTCAAAATGTATGATGTATGCTCATATATATTCTCTCTCATAGATGTATGTTTAGTTCTCATGTTTATGATATAGACTCATGTTTCTGAAAATGATCTTTTTGATGATATAGATATGATGATAAGATTAACCCCTTGTGATGACAGGAACAGGATGTGATGAAAAAGATAAGGAGTGGAAAGACATGGTCGAGAAGAAGAAAAGGTGAGCGCAGTTGACCAACAGGTCCATGAAAGATAAAAGGAGAGCTTTCTCCAAGTGCAAGATGCAAAACTAACTAACATGAACCTAAAAATGCAAGCTACTATGAAAAGTGGTTTACTTGCAAGGTCACAAAGCTTTTAGACTCTAATTTTCATCATCGAACGTTGGTAGCGTTGCAAAATCATACAATACACACTAGTATAACTATGGGTATATGAATATAATATATATTAGATGAAATGTGGGAACCCCACCTAGGCACCAAAGACATATAGGTCAAGATGAATAGTGCAGTGAGATTTCCTAAGTTTTAATATGACAAGATTATACTTGCATCGAGACATAAGGAAAGTCAAGATGACTATAAGTATGCACTTGTGAAAATAGCCAAGGACAATACCTTGTAAGTCCTAATGTCAAGTGGAACAAGCTTAAATGCTAATGATAGTTAGGACCAACAAAATACACCCACAAGCAGAGAAAGAAATAAAACATGTCCTCATGCCCCCAGTCTTCTAGCTATGCATCATCGAAAACCATTAGGGGGAGAACACTCAGCAAAGAAAGCATCATAGACAACACACAAAGAAAGAAAGTCAAACAAGTCTCAGCAAGTCAAGTGTTTTAAGTGCGTGTGTGTAGGTCATAGAGTCAATCTTTGAGTATCACCTCTGCCGGTGGAACTATCGCATCATTCTGGACTGTGGGTAAACACCTGATAAGTGTTGAGAAACACTTGAAGCTAGGGTAGTGTTGAAAAACACAGTTTGGGGAGTGTTGAGAAACACTGTTTGAACCAAGTGGTCTAAGAAACCCTGACGCAAAAAGAGACCCAAGATGAGCTAAAACAACATGTGCCCCTTAGACTAAGACAAGACTCAATTCTAGGCTAGGAGAGGCAAAGTGAGAAGTGGAGCAAATGAGCACTACACAAGACTGATAGACATAGGTGCAAGGGTCTCAAGTAGTGCTTGTTTCTAGCTTTTCACCACTTGATAGATTTTTTCAGGACTTTTTTTCAATTTTTTTGAATTTTTGCTACCAAGGCACCTGTTTCCAGGTTTTCACCAAAGCTCTTTTTCTATTTTTTTTGAATTTTTTTGTTGAGACATCAAAGTGCCTATTGCTAGATTTTCACTAGGATACTCATTTTTTCAGTACTTTTTATGCTTTTTAGGATTTTTTCAGCATCATATATGATTTTTTTGAATTTTTTTAGGATCAATAAAAATATGTACAAAGAGCTCAAAAACCTTAGGCATAGAACTTTTTCAGATGTAGAACATTGATAGGCTCAACAAGCTCTTCTCCCTTAGGTGTAGATAGTTGATAGGCCCCGAACCCAAATGCCATTGTGATAATGTAATTCCCTAACCAATTTAGCTCAAACTTGCCTTTCTGCTCTTGATTTTGCTAGTTTTTGGGATTTTCTCTGAGAACTAGCTCGCCCACTTGGAACTCTCTAGGATGAACTTTCTTATTGTAAGTAGTAGACATTCTCTTCTGATAAGTGTGCATGTGATCAAAAGTGGCCTTGCGACATTCTTCCAACGTGGTGAACTCATGCACTCTCAATGCCCTTTGGTCTTCATCAGTAATCAAACCATGGAGAGAGACTCTTAGTGAAGGTATTTCAACCTCTAATGGTAAGACAGCCTCAGAACCATAAACCAAGGAAAATTGTGTTGCACTTGTAGGAGTGCGAATAAAAATTATGTAAGCCCATAGCGTAGGATTGATCTGCAAATGCCAATCCTTGCTTGATTTGTGTATGGTTCTATGGAGGATTTTTAGTAATGTCTTGTTTGAGGCCTTGGCTTGGCCATTCCCTTGAGGGTAGTAAATAGAAGACCAATGTTGTTTGATTTTGAACTTTTTGCACAAGTGCTTCAGGTCTTTGTTCTTAAATTGGCTGCCATTACCTGTGACCATGGAGGAAGGAATACCATAGCTGTAAATGATGTGATTCAAAATAAATAGGGCAACATGTTTTCCGGTAGCTACAAACAGTGGGATAGCTTCAACCCATTTGGTGAAATATTCAATAGTTGTAATGATGAACTTATGCCCACTCAAAGAACTAGGACAAATCTTGCCTACCAAGTCAAAGGCCCATTGCTAAAATTGCCAGTAACTAACAAAGGGAATGAGCTCATGTCCAGGAGCATGATTGAGATTCCCATGTAGTTGACATTTTTTGTAGGACTTGGCATATCGAATAGCATCAGCTTGCATAGTAGGCCAATAGTAGCCAGCCCTAAGCAATTTCTGAGCAAGCGCAAGACCATTAGAGTGTGACCCACATATGCTGTCATGAACTTGGGCTAGCACCTTTTTTGACTCTATTTCTAGACACCTAAGGAGAGTTCTATCTAGACTCTTCCTATACAAGTCATTAGAGATGAGGGTAAAGAGTGAGGCATTACGGATGAGCTGGCGCTTCTCATTGTGCGTTAGATTTTTAGGGATAAATTGATCGCGGAGATAGGAAAAGATGGTGGCATAGAGGGAGGAGTCATGACTGACCACAGTGTAAATGACACAGTCATCAGGGAAATTATAGGCAGGATAGTGCAATTCTTCCACCAGGAACTCAAAGCGTGATTCGTGTTCTTCCAGTTGCAGAATGGATGCCAATGTAGCCATGGCATCAGTAGCCTTGTTCTTAACTCTAGGAATTTTTTGAAATGAAATAGAGGTGAAATAATTCCTGAGTGAGTCTATCATCCTCTTGTAGGGAATCAACTTGTCATCCTTTGTTTGGTAATCATCATTTACTTGGTTTATGACAAGCTGAGAATCTCCAAAAATATGCAACTCAGAAATCCTCCATTCAAGGGCAAGCTTGACACCATTTAGCAAGGCTTCATATTCAACTATGTTATTGGTGCATGAAAAGAGAAGTTTATAGGATTTAGGAATGGTGTATCCATGAGGGGTAACAAATAGGATTCTAGCACCAGTGCCATTCTGTGTATAAGAACCATCAAAAAACATTTTCCATGTACACCCTGTGATATTCATGATTGAGGCATCTGTGAAATCTATCTGGAGAGGAGCATTATCAATCATGGGAAACTCAGCCAATTGATCCATAATTTCTTTCCCTTTAATAGCTTTCCTCTCAACATACTGAATGTCAAATTCTGAAAGAATCAACATCCACTTGGCAAGTTGTTTGGTAAGCCCAGCTTTACTGAGGATATATTTTAAAGGATCAATTTTGGCAACCAGCTGTGTAGTATGTGCAAGCATGTAATGTTTGATTTTTTGAGATGCAAACACCACAGCTAAACAATCCTTTTCACTACTGGTGTAATTGAGTTCATACGCAACCAGAGTGCGACTGATATAATAGATAGCTCACTTTTTTCCCTTATCATCATGTTGTGCAAGGAGAGCCCCTAAGGAATTTTTTGTAGCAAAAATGTATAATATCAAGGGTTTCCCTTGGATAGGTGGCATGAGAATAGGAGGTTGTGCTAGGTAATCCTTGAGCTGGTCCAGGTTCTTTTGACACTCCTCATTCCATATACCAGTAGCTCCTTTATGCAAATTCTAATTGAATGGTTGAGCTTTGTCAGCTATTTGAGAAATGAACCGCCTGATAGATTGGAGACAGCCTTGAAGACTCCTTAATTGTTTGATGTTATGAGGAGGTGGCATCTCCATGATAGCTTGCACCTTTTTTGGGTCTACTTCTATTCCTTTTGCTGATATGATGTATCCTAGTAGTTTCCTAGAAGTGACCAAAAGCACATTTTTTAGGATTTAATCTGAGTTGGAATCATTCCATGTGGTCTAATATCAAACTCAAATCAGAAAAATGAGTGCTTCTTTGTTGTGATTTGGCAAGCGTGTCATCAACATAGTCCTCCATGTTTTTGTCTAGCATATCATGGAAGATGGTAGTCATGGCTCTTTGATAGGTTGCACCAGCATTTTAAAGCCCGATCGACATGACATTCTAGCAAAAGGTACCCCATGCACATGTGAAGGTTGTCTTCTCTTGGTCCTCAGGGGCGAGCTTGATCTGGTTATATCTAGAGAGGCCATCCATAAGGGAATACATTTCATATCCCGCCATCATGTCCACTATCATGTCGATGTTTGGAAGTGGAAAATCATCCTTAGGGAATGCTTTATTCAGGTCTCTGAAATCAGTGCATACATGAATGGACTTGTCATGTTTGGAAATAGGGACAATGTTAGAAATCCACTCAGCATAGTCAATAGCTCTGATGAAATTGGCTTTTAAGAGCTTCTCAAGTTCAGCCTTAACCAATAATGCCACATGGGGATGCGTCTTTCTCAGTTTTTATTTGATAGATTTTACCTCTAGAGCAATAGAGAGATGATGCATAATAAGCTCAGTATCTAAACCCAGCATGTCTGAGTATGTCCATGCAAAATTGATCTTTTTCTCTTGAAAGAATGTAGCAAATTATTCTTTTTCTTTTGCTGAGAGGGACTGAGCCACATGTATGATTTTAGGAGATTCTTCTATCCCTAAGTTGATGGGCTATGTAGGTTCTATTAGAACTGAAGACCTTTCTTGAAAATAGCTTGGCAAACTACCAAGTACCTCATCCTCGGGCACCTCAGTGAGGTTTTCACCCTTAGATATGGCTTTATTTTTACTATTTTAAGGTTCACATACCACCACAATGTGGTTTTCACCATCTGACCATTGCTTTTTTCCTTTTAATTTTATGACTGAGGTACTTGTTATCTGATTCAATTATGTTTCTTGCTGGTTCGCTGGTGGAAGAAGTAATAGGCTCAATGGCATTGAGGTAGCAGGCAATCTCATAGTCATTGTGAAAGGAAGGCAATATAGGTCTTTGATCTTGGGTAGACCAATCTATGAGATCTGATTGTATGAGGGAAAGCGAAATGACAGGTTCAAGGTTATTGATGTGGGGGGTATCATCTCTGGTGACAAGAGAAGTCGAGTCTATAGGGTAGGCTCCAGAAATATCAAGATCTAAATTTGTCATTGAAGGACCAGCGTGGTCCATTAAAGCAATATGTGGATTGAACTTGTCAGAACCTATGTGAGACTCAGCAGCTATGTTGGGTTGGTCACTATAGGTATGAATCCCATCGACGTCCATATCTACTATGGAAGATCCATCTGAGAGAGTGTCCCATTCATACTCATTTGAATCAGTCGTGGAACTTCTGCTGGGATGTTTGCACCAAGAAGGCTTAGGATGCCTAGAAGTAGAGGTACTCATGTCATTATATGTGAGATCTCCTCTTTCCATCAACCGTGCAATATTTCTGCACTGTCTATCAAAGCTCAATGACTCATTAGGCACAAAATTTCTAGATGTGGAGGCTTCAGCTATATCATCAGTAGGCATGCATTCTCCTCCCCAAAGAAGTGAAGTAGAAGGAAGACAGTCTTCCATTTGGGCCATAGTGCATAGTGGTGATTCCTTGACGTCTATATCTGATTCACTAAGCACGGGAGTAGTTCAAGAACATTCAGGGATGTTGTTGTCAACACCATATCCTAGACCTCTGGTATCCTTAGAAGTTCGGCCATCAGTATGACTCAAAGGTTCATGACCTTGATAGCCCATTTTCTGCAGAAATTTATAGCCTTTACCATAGAGTTTAGGAGAAATGGTAGTAGCAATAGTCATATTATCTTCTTCTTCTCTATAAATCCACTCCCTAATAGCTTGTTCTTCTTTTTCGGCCTCTAAGGGTACAGATGATTGAACAAATGTACCAAAAACTATCATGGCATAAGCAGAAGGCTTTGTCTTGTCTGAAGGTCTACCATAGGACTTAGGAGAAGTAGGCATAGCAGCAATAGAGTCGAATGTATATTCCCCCATACCAATACTCATCATCTTTAATTTTTGCTCAGTAGCAATAAGGGACACATTATGATCATGAGAAGGTTTGTTGTGAGGAACAAACGTCTCAGCAGTAGTTAGAGTATTGATAGCGATAGCATTGTCCCCAGGAATCACAATCTTAGCTCCATTGTGTCGAAACATGACACACTAATGATAGGTGGAAGGGACAACTTGCATTTCATGGATCGAAGGTCGACCTAGAAGAATGTTATATGCGAGTGGGATGTCCCACACTTGGAAAACAACATCTTTTGTGACAGGACCCACTCAGATAGGCAACACAACAAGACCTTTGGAAGATCTTTCCACTTCATCATATGCTTTTATGGTAATCTTTCACCTAGGATCTATGACCAATTCAGAAAATCCCAACTATTGCACCACATGGAAAGAAATAATATTTAACCTAGCACCATTGTCGATCAGGACTCGGTGGACTCGAGTATGGTAGACTAGGACTTCAATGTGTAAAGCTAGATTATGAGGGTGACTAAGAGATGTGTCATCTTCTACAGAAAAGGATAGGTAGTGGGGAGACATGATGTGGTTGACCATAGCCTAGAATCGATCTGGATCAATATCATTGGGAACATTTGTTCTATGAAGAGCTTTCTGAAGGATCTCTTTGTGCAAAGGGGATAGCTCAAGCAACTAAAAAATGGATATTTGAGCGGGTGGCTGTTGTAATTGGTGCACAAGGTCATAGCTAGACAAAACTGAAGGAACCGCTTGTTTGGAAGAAGATGCTTGCTTGGGATCATGCACGATTTTAAGGACAATTTTGGCTTGCCCCCTAGTAACAACATTTAGTGTCTCACTTCAGGAAGATGAATCATCTAGTGTTCGCAAGACCAACTTTGGCATACCATGATTGGAGTCAATATCATCTTGAAATCTCATCATAAGAATACTCTCAATGGGCTCTACCATGTTGATCACAGGTGAGTAGGGAGTATATGTATAGTTGATCTTCGCATCATGATTCTTCTTATGGGCTTGAGAGGATTCTGCTTTCTCATACTCAGGTAGAGGAGTCTTGAAAGCTTTGTGATCAAAATTTTTAATTAAGCCATCTATGAGAACTGTGCCTCCATCAATAAGATCTTGAATGGTGTCTTTAAGCTTAAAACAATTGTCTATCTTGTGTCCCTTATTTCTGTGATAGTGGCAGAAATGATCTTCTCTCCACAATTCAAGCTTAACTAGTCGGTCATAGGGATGAGAATTTTCAGGAAGCGTAAGATAATTATTGGCAACTAAAGTCTTAAGAATCACATCATATGGTTCAACCAACTTGGTGTAGACCCATCGGTGGTATTGCTTCTTTGGCTTGTCTGCATACTAAGGCTTAGGAGCACTGTGAGTGTTGGTAGCCTCTTGTTGTTTCACTGCATATATATCATTAGAGAGGTTGAAAGTAGGCTCTTTGGCTTTTGGGACATCCACAACACCATCATTAACAACATACTTGTTTTTAATCCAAGGTTTTCTTTTGTCCTTGCCATTGCCCCTAGTATCTTTATTAATAAAAATATCCCCCTTTCTTATGGCCACATCCTCAATCCGATATGCACTTTCAACCATGTTGTTGAAAGAGGAGAACAATTGTTTCCTTAGATCATAATACAGTTTTGGCACAAGAGTGTTGATGAAAATGTCAATCTTTTCCCTTTTGGGTAGCTATTGAGGATATCAAGAATACAATGACCTCCAACATTGTAAGTGGCAAATGGCTCACCTTGATTTTTCTTTAGAGCACTGAGATCTATCATGGTGATAGGCTATTGGATGTTGTATGAATAATGCTAGGTGAAGCACCTAGCTAACTCATCAAAAGTTTTAAGAGGTGGTGTCAACTTTGCAAACCATTCTAGAGCTTGTCCTCTTAAACTTCTAGGGAAAAATCACAGAAGAAATGTGTCTTTGTGAAGGAAGTCCATGCTAAGAGTGTAAAAGTGATGCACATGGTCATGGGGGTCACTGTTTCCATCATACTTGTTGTATTTGGGAACCTCAATATCCCTAGGAAATGGGACCATGTATAGACTCCTATCAAAAGGAAGAGCACAAATAGATTCTACGAAAGAAATCTTTGAAGGTTCTTTTTCTATTGCAAGTTGAGCAAGATGTTGATTTCTTCATTGCAATTCATCTCTAAGGATTTCCAATTCAGTTGGTACTCTTTCTTGAATGATCTAGCGTACATCATAGCCAGGAGGGAGCTTGTATCCCCTAGAAGTCATGTATTGAAAGTATTGATCTCCATTTTGCTCTAAAATTTTAAGCATCATACGTTGGGAGGCTTCATCTTGTTCAAATCTCATAAGTTCTTCAATAGAAACCTCATCGTTGGCTTCTTCCTCATGCTGAGAGGGAGGCAGTCTAGGAGGTGAAGGAGTAGCAAAATTCCATCTTGGAGGAGATCTTGGTGGCGTGTTGTTTCCATAGTTGCCAATAGTACCAAAAGGAGGGGGTCTATATTTGTAACCATTAATCTCAGGTTGTTCTTAGAGGGCTCAACAGTCATTTGGCCTATAGTGTAAGAATGTTTGAACCTCAGACTATAAATGAAGTAGTCATCAAAGCTCATCTTGAAGAACAAAATATAGCCTTGGGGTTAGGAAGCCGAACCAGTGGCCAAGGTGGCAATACTTTCCAGGTTGGGTTAGGGAATCAATTTCAAGGCACACCTAAGAACTATCCGCCTAAGGGGAATCAGAATCAATAAAAAAGGAAGTTTTTTAGCAACAACAATAGCAACAATCATAATGGGAACAAAAGTAAAAGTGGGGGTTCTCAATCTAATAATTCTCGCAACTGGCAACATGAAAAATGATTCCCAAACCGTCTGCCAGCTTAGAGTATGCCTCAGAACTCTAGTCAGGGTAGCTACCAGCAATCTAGTGCACCGTCTACAGGGAGGAATTTTGTCAAAAACACTGGATGTTACTCTTGTGGGCAACATGGGCACATTGTAGTAAATTTCCCTCAGAAATCTTCTCTAGCAGTTAGTTTCAGACAGGCCACTTCAGAACCAACAGTAGGTAACACAGGCAGATCTCATCAAGTGTTTTCTACAGTAAACCAGGGTCAAGCCAATCATCAGGGGGAAGTCATTGAAACTCGAGGTTTGTTGAAGGGTATCTCTACCACCGTTTTGTTTGATTCAAGGGCAACAGATTCTTTTATTTCATCTTCTTTAGTAGAGCAATGTGGGCTGAAGGCAGTAAGGCAGGAAGATAGGTGGCAGGTTGAACTAGCCTCCGGGGCAAGAGTAGCCTTTGACTCCTATGTTCAAAGTTGCAGTTTAGAACTTGGACCTTTCTCTACCTTAGTAGATCTTAGAGTGATTCCTTTAGGGTCATATGGAGTAGTGTTGGGCATGGATTGGTTGGATGCTCACAAAGCCACTTTGGATTGTCGAAACAAAAGTGTTCAATGCACTGATGACTCGGGGAAACCTAAGAAGATTATTGGGGTTCAATCATCCATCTCTCTCAGCATGATTTTCGCGATGCAGCTTAAGAGGTGCATGCACAAAGGATGCCAACTTTTTGTAGTCACAATGAAGGATTTAGATCAAGAAGAGAGTAGGGAGATATCATTAGATCACCCCCTTTTACAGGAATACTTGGATGTTTTTCCAAAAGAAATTCCAGGGATGCCACCTAAGAGAGACATAGACTTCTGAATTGATTTGGTGCCGGGAGCAGAACCAATTTCCAAAGCTCCATACCGTATGACCACACAAGAACTTGAGGAACTCAAGGTTCAACTAGAAGAACTTTTAGAAAAAGGGTTCATAAGACCTAGTGTATCACCTTGGGGAGCACCAGTAATATTTGTAAAGAAGAAAGATGGATCTCTTCGATTATGTATTGACTATCGTCAACTAAACAAGGTTACCATCAAAAATCGGTATCCTCTACCTCGCATTGATGATCTATTTGATCAGATGAAAGGGGCAAAAATATTCTCTAAGATAGATCTCAAGTCAGGCTATCATCAACTGAGAATTCAAGAAGCTGATATTCATCGAACAACTTTTTGCACCAGGTATGGCCATTATGAGTTCACAGTGGTACCCTTTGGGTTAACAAATGCTCCTTCTGTATTTATAAGCTTGATGAATGGAGTGTTTAGAACCTATTTGGACAAATTTGTGATAGTGTTCTTAGATGATATCTTGGTATACTCCAAAAATCTTGAAGAACACGAGGTTCATCTTCGGCAAGTATTGCAGTGCCTTAGTGAAAATCAACTTTATGCCAATGCGAAAAAGTGTGAATTCTTTCAGACTAAGGTTAAGTATCTTGGGCATGTCATATCAGGAAATGGCATTGCTATTGACCCAGATAAAATTCAAGCTATAGTGGAGTGGCCAACTCCAACTAATGTCCCTGAGATTCACAGTTTTATGGGATTAGCCGGGTATTACAGAAGGTTTGTCAAAGATTTTTCTCGGGTTGCTCATCCCATTACTTCACTTCAAAGGAAGGGTAAGAAGTTTGTTTGCTCAAAAAAATGTGAGGCCGCTTTCCAAACCTTGAAAGACAGATTAACCAGTGCTCCAATTTTGGTAGTTCTTGAACCATCTGGAAATTTTGTAGTATGCACAGATGCTTCTCTAGAAGGGATCGGGGCAGTTCTAATGCAAGAAGGAAAGGTTGTGGCTTATGAGTCAAGGAAACTCAAGGATCATGAACTCAACTACCCCACCCATGACCTTGAACTTGCAGCAGTCATACATGCCTTGGTGAAATGGAGACACTTTCTGTTGGGTCACAAGTTTGAACTCCAAACAGATCATAGAAGTCTTCAGTACATCTTCTCCCAACCCAATCTCAATGCTAGGCAACGAAGGTGGATGGAATTTTTATGTGAGTATGATTTCAAAGTTAAGTACATTCAAGGAAAAATGAATGTGGTGGCAGATGCTTTAAGCAGGCACCGACATACTCTTTCAGCCTTAACCCTTAGCACAGATTTGGAGAGCAAAATCAGGGAGGCCCTTACTTCTGACCCTTGGTTTCAGGAGGTTAAGTTAGAGATAGAATCAGGAAGGCCTTTGGAAGGTCACTTCTCAAGATATTCCTTGGATTCAGTAGGGTTGCTAAAATAACAAAATAGAATCTATGTTCCCATGGCCGGAGATCTTCGTGCGCTTATCCTTTCGAAAAGCCACAAGGTGCCCTATTTAGCACATCCAGGGGTGAAGAAAATGTATGCCAACCTACGTCAGTTATACTATTGGTCAGGGATGAAGAGGGATATAGCAGACTATGTGGCTAGATGTTTAGAATGTCAGAGAGTGAAGGCCAAACATCAACACCCTGCAGGTCTATTGCAGCCTCACCTAGTGCCAGAATGGAAATGGGATATCATTTCCATGGATTTTATAGTGGGACTCCCAATTACTCCCAGGAGGCATGATGCTATCATGGTAAAAGTTGATAGACTCACCAAGGTAGCTCATTTCTCTCCTATACAGTCCTCCTATTCAGCATCTTCTATGGCCAGAATATTTATGAAGGATATTGTGAGACTCCACGACATTCCTAGAAAAATCATATCTGATCATGATCCAGTATTCACCTCAGCTCTTTGGACATCACTTCAGCATGCTTTAGGGACTCAGCTCAACTTCAGCTCAGCCTATCACCCTGAGATAGATGGGCAGACAGAGCGAGTCAATCAGGTCCTCGAGGATATGCTCAGGATGTATGTTATGGACAGGCAAACCCATTGGGAGGAATACCTCTACTTGGTAGAATTTGCATATAACAATGGTTATCATAGTTCCATAGGGATGTCCCCTTTTTAGGCATTGTATGGTCACCCATGCCATACCCCCTTGAGTTGGGACCAGTTGGAGGATAGGGTGCATTTGGGGCCGGAGATGTTGCAGGATATGGAGGAACAGGTCAGGTGCATCAGAGAGCATATTGTGACAGCTCAGGACAGACAGAAGAAGTACACCGATGCTCACAGGATTAATGTACACTTTTCTCCTGGTGATAGAGTATTTTTGAGGGTGCATCCACGAAAGAGTCCAATCCATTATGGAAAAGGCTCCAAGTTGGCACCCCAGTTTGTTGGCCCTTTTGAGGTCCTAGAGAGGATAGGACCAGTAGCCTATCGGCTTGCCTTGTCGCCTAGCCTTGGTCGCATTCATGATGTATTCCATGTTTCAGTTCTTAGAAAGTATATTCCTGATGTGACTCATGTTTTGGATTGGAATGCATTACAGGTAGCGGACAGGCAGCTAGCTTTAGAGCCAGTATGTATTCTGCAGCAGCGGACACTGACCCTTAGGGGTCACATCATAGAGCAGGCAAGGGTCCAATGGGACCCCAATGATGAATCTTCCGCCACATGGGAAGATGCTGCTAGGCTTAGAGATGCTTATCCATATTTATTTGTAGGCTTCCAGGAGTAAGCCTAACTCTAGGGGGGGAGGATGTAATACCTCTCCTATAGTGATACTATGATTTGACTCTTTTCTATTATGATGGTTAGAACTATGCACTCATGTTTATGTTTCATGGAGGATTATATGTTCATCGGATGATATTTATATGTTCAGTTATAATTACATTGATTATATGTTTATGAGATCCTAGAAGAATTTATTTTACATGTTTTATCTAATGATTTGGATACTAACCCTTATCACGATTGTTTTATGGATACATATGTCTGATGTGTTTTCATGACTCAGGACGGAGTCGTAGTTACTCACTTAGTGAGGTCCACACGATGTACCGATCCTAGTCATCTATCTGCAAGTATTTGATCTATATATATGTACATACATCTCTTCTTGGTGATGCAAGATTTGCAGGTACCGGGTATCGTCTCTACCTGGATTCACAGGTCTGAGCGATCCCTTAAATCCTCGATCGTTGTTGTTGTCATGGAGATATCACCAAGCCTCACAAAAGAAAACCTTTACCTTGATCATTCACCCTAGGTGGGAAGTGTCAGATCAGTTCCTGGTAGAGAGGTAATATGTGATTTATCAGTTAATAGGATTTGGACCTTGTACTTGCTTTTAGGGTATGCTCAATCTTGGTAGTAGATTATCAATGTGAGTCTTTTCTGGTCAAAGGTTGTTATCTTTGTTTAGATTATCATGTTAGCTTTAGGGGTAAGTTGATACATGTACCTTTAATCATACGAATAATCGGTTACTTATAATATATGTGTCATAAACATATGGGTGCACACATGTGTTTATGAAAACATATACGTATATTAAGATAGATATATATATAAATAAATAAATAAATAAATATATATATATATATATATATATATATATATATATATATATATATATATATATATATATATATATATATATATATATATATATATATATATATATATATATATATATATATATATATATATATATATATACTTAATTATATTAACAGGACTAATGAATTTTACTATCTTAATAATTGATTGGTAAAATTGTTTTAAGAATATATTTATATACATATATTCTTAAATAGAAATTATCATTATAACCTATTTGTAAATAATAATAATAGTAATTAATAAAAAGAAAATGCTCTTTGTAATAAAACTAGCTATCTAGGAGGGAGTTGAACTCGAGACCTCCTAGAAGTTAGGCTAGTTGAATTCCAAATGTGCTATGTAATTTCCTTGTAAGCTATTTGATTAATTTTGTGGTTATAGTTTTCTTTGGATGTTATTTTAATTAAATTCATTAAAAGCTTTATTATTGTGTACGGGAGATGATTGGTTTTTCCAACTAATTATGGAAGTTGGAGAAGTTTCTTCCCGTAGAGAAACTCCTCCAACTATCATAGTTGGATATTAAATATTTTAGAAGGTGTGAGCGGAGCGGAGGGGGATTTTGGAAAGAAATTGGAGGCTGGGAAAAAACTATTGAAAATATTATTGAACGGAGAATTTATTAAATCTCAGTTTGAAGGTCTATGGGCATTGCATCTGGAAGACTGCAAGCATAAGGATTCAAAGGAGTGCTGGAAAAGTTAGAGAGGATTTGATCATCCTTCATCAAACAATTTTCAGAGGACTCCAGGTTGGAATCGAGCCTGAGAAATAGATTTATTTTATAATGTGAATGTTATTTTTAGATTTGTTTGAATGATTTGTGTTTTAAAAAAAAAGATTACAGAATATTGATACATTATTGTATTATTGTTGGTCATGTAGATAATATTGCATTATTTTTCCAGCCATCCATACATTATAGAAATGATATAGTTTTGTGTTTCAAATGCTATATTATTGTGGCATTATGTCATTTTAATAATAATGTATTCTGTGTTGGTTATACTTTATTTTGTAAAATTTTATTATTGTAGAAACCATAAAGGACTGATTTTATAAATTAATTAATTGATTTTATTAATTAATTATATCTTATAAACATAAATTAATTTATATTTTATAAATTAATTAAACCGTTTGCAAAGTAAATGAAAAAAAACAAAGTAAATTTATTATAGTGTAAAACCATAATAAAATTTTAGTATAGTAATTTATTTTATTACTCTGTTAAAAACAATATAAAATAATGTTCAAAATTTACTTTATAAATTTTGAATTTATAAAATAAATTTTGAAACCGAAAATCGGTTTAAAGTTATGATAAAGTAATTTTTTTTTTTTGAAACCGAAAATGATATAGGAAATAATAAAAACATAGGGCAAACAAAATTTATGTTTTAAACCTTTTTCAATTTTGTTGGGTTAAAATAAAAACAAATTTTTATAATATTGTTGGTGTTATTAATATATTTTATTATATGTATAATATATGTAAAATATTATATATATAATATAATATATGTTTTTATAATATTTTTCGGTGTAATATATTGTATTATATTATATATATATAATATGTGTAATATTATATATATAATATAATTTATGTTTTTATGTTATTATTTCATTTAAATTTAGTATTATATTATACATATAATATATGTAATATTATATGTATAATATGATATATGTTTTGAAAACATGGGTTTCAATTAATTTAATATATTATATATATATATATATATATATATATATATATATATATATATATATATATATATATATATATATATATATATATATATATATATATATATATATATATATAATATATATATAATATTATATATATATATATATAATATAATATATGGATGTATTAATTTTAAGACATCTAAGAGGCATATGAATTCGATAAGTAAATTATATAAATATTTAATGTGATATTGCACATATATATATATAATATATTATATATATATTATATATATAATATATTATGTATAATACAACTTAGATGAAGTAAATTCAAAAACTAGAGACATCTTAATTTAGTGATTTAAATTATATATATCTTATTTGCAAATATACAATGAATACTCATTTTCATACTTGGATAAATGTTAGGAGAGGCTAGAAATCTGAAAACAAAACCCTTTCTTCCTGACTTGTCAATAATCAAACCTAGCCAAACTTTAGGACCTCTTAAACATCCAAAGGTAAATCTGAAATTGTGAAAATGTTGAGCATGTTAGTAGGTTGCTAAAAACCTAACGGGAATGGGTTAGGGTTAGGAAACCTAGGACCCTAAGTGAGTGGCTCTCAGTGCGGGGCCGGGGCCCTAAAGTGGCTAGAACCAGGATAACCGACTGATGAGTTAATTAACAAGTGATAACCTAAATAAATTTAAGGGAATGGGTATTAAAACATTAAAAAGATTAATTTATGCCTCGCCCATGCCATGAGCGCTAGGATAGGCTATGGATGGGAGTGGGAGAAGGTACCTATGTATAGGTACGATCGAATGGCGCTTGTTTGTATGAAAGGCATTCGATCCCACATGTGCCTACTTGGGGACCGGGGCCCGGAGTGGCTAGTACCAGGACAACCCAAGGTGTGAGGGCTATGCGATGACACTCACTTAGGTAGTTACTAGAGTTTTCTACCCAGGCCTTAGAACCCTTGTTGGTAAGAACTATACTTGTGGGAAATGTTACTCAACCCTAGGTATAACCTAGTAAGTTCCTTCTTTGTGGGCTTGGTGTTTATCTCCTAGCACGGGGGAGTGGATCCTTTTGGGTATCCACGTGGTTGGGTGGAAAATCTTTCTATCGAGGTATTCTTTTCAAATGTAAATAATTGAAGATCCATGCTTGTCTATGCACCTGTTGAAGAATGAAGACTTATACTTAATTTTGTTATGATGTAAACTTTATGTATTCTCCTATGAGGAGTTTGAAAGTAATGTAATTTCAAGATGATGTAATAATGGGTAGATATAGGAAAAAGGGTTATATGGGATGTTTATTTTCATATACAAAATGTATGTTGAAAAGATGTAATTATGTGATATTTCAAGTTTTGTAAAATGTTGTGGATCAATTGTTGTATTATTGCAAATATGTTAAGTTAGATGAAATTGATTATAGTAATTTATCTCTAAAAGTTTCAAATGGAAATTAAAAGTGAATGTGGTTAGGTATTTTTCTAATAAGGAATATTAGATGAAACTGGTATGGGTAGTAAATGTGGTTAATAGAATTTCTTATCAGCTTTAAATAAATCATACATTTACATTTAAGGGAACCTTGGAAAGAAGTTAGAATAAGTTTCATTTATTTTTAATTCTTAAAAGTTCAAAATTTTTCATAAAAATCTACTTAGATTTTCTTTTATAAAGTAAACCTTTGTGCTTTTCCCTGCTTCCCTTGTGGGGCATGATAGGAACACAGATGGTGAGTAATCTTGGGGTGATCCAGGTTAGTCCACTAGGATCAATCCTTGCACCAAGATGCTAAGCAGCAAAATAGGGTGGCCTCTATCTATGGTTCTTAGTAAGGGCTTTCGTTCATAATACCCCCCTTGCTCCCCGAAGGGACTCCTTACCTTGCGGCAAGTAATGGACCTTGCGGCCATAAGAGTACCTTAAGCATTCTTGCTCAACATTTTCCTCATGGTCACAATCCCACAAGTACTCACATTAAGCAAAGACAAGTACTACGTCTACCAAGGTTTTGTGTCCTTGATAGCCTTGAGTTTATAGTGGGTCAGAATAGCTAGCAATAAGCTTGTCCCCACTTGGGTCATTCCTCTTGATTGCTCAAGAGAAGGCCTACTAAAGGATCCTAATGCTAAACAAAGAGTGGATTAACTTTTGAGTGTCAAGATTTCTAGTTCGCCTCAAGGGTGAAGAGCATAATCTCCTAGCTCAAAAATCTCTCCCAAACACACCAAACAAAGAGTTCAATTACCCTCTTGCTTTCAAAATCCAAAGATGGGTCAAGATTTCTGTTTCACCATAAGGGTGAAGAGCATACTCTCCTAGCACCAAAAGATTCCTACAAAAAGATCTTAAGTGCCTAAGAAATGAAACAACTAGTATATGCCACACTTAAAAGGAAAGTAATAAACAAGCACTTGTTTGTTTTTAGGCATTGGGCAGCCTTGCAAAACATAATTAGTAGACCTTTTTCTTTTGGAGCTTTGACATGCGATCTTTTTTTTTTATAGCAAAATTTTCAAGCAATGGAGGTACCTACAAGCACAACTTGTTTAGCCCCACAAAGAATTAGCACAATAAAAGCAAGTAAAATCTGCAAATAAACCACTGTCTAGCTACAACAAATTAGAAAACCAAAATGATCAAGCCAAACTTTGCAAAGAAATGATCAAAACCAGTCACTGCCAGACCTGGGTGACAGTTCAGTCACCCGAAGAATCATACAATACTTTTTAGCATAGTGGTGTGATATTTCCTTTCTAGGTGACACTTCTCACTGTACTCGAGCAACAAAAAAATGTATGACTGAGAGACAAAACCTGCAAGGCTATGCGATATTTTTACCAAAAAAATGTTGCACAGCTATAGAATGAAGTATCGCATGATACTGGCCGACTGTCATGCGATAATATGTAAAAAAATAGAGAGCTGAAAATAGCAAGCTAAAAATGATGAAAATAAAGTGCAAAATGCATAGAAAGAAGGATAAAACAAAGTTGTTCTGCCACACGGTGGGCACCAAAAATGTACACACTAAGATGTGCACATCTCTAAGTCTTTACTTCCAAGAGAATCCATGAATGGGAAACCTTGAAAAGCGACCTAGAGCTCCCTAGGTATGGAGTGCAAGGATATTAAGAGTGCTCTCAGCTAGAGCTATTAAGCCTATGACCTTGCTAGTAAACCATGCAATGAGAGATTGATTGGAGACAAGGGCAAGAATGCCGATATCCTCAAGAATTAAGATGAGAATGGAATGCAACTATGCTAGAAATGAGAATGCAAGCTAAGCTATGAAAAGAAAGATGCAAGTGTTACAATCCAAGCTAATTAATCTATGTGAGCTAATCTAGAGCATAAAAATGAAGCTAATCTAGGAAAGCATAAACATGAAGCTATGATGCAAAAAATGAAAGATGGATGCAAGAATGTCTTCAAAAAGCTCCAAAGTCTCCAAGCAATCCTGCAGCATAAGGTTAGTATTCAAAAGATGGATGCTAAAATGAGTAGAGAGCTCTCCTTTTATAAGAAATGAGAAAGAATGGACCATGGAGATTAAGAGGCAAAAGATTTAATCAAGGGTGGAGCTTGAAGAAGGAACAATACATGTGCACAAGATTCCTCCAATGAGAAAATAAGAGTTGACTTTTGTGCCCCATATGAGACAAAAAGGCCCTTTTCCCTTTTTATAAAATAGGAATAATATTTTATTTGTGCAACTTAGGATAAGAGAAAAAGTGGGGACTTTTTTATTTACTAAAAGAGGAGGAAATTCTTTTTAATTAAATAAAGACTTAGGATAAGATGGTTAGCCGATAGAATAAAATTGGATAAATGATAAAATAAGGTTTTGATCAAGAATAAGCAATTCATGATTTAGCAATAGGGGCTAATAGTCTAGATGACCATTTTTGGGTGATTACAACGGGGACTTCCTAGGGGTCCTAATGGATGATAAAGCCTATTAGGACCCCTAGGAAGTCCCCATGACCCCTTTTGACACATTTGAATGCTCAAATGTGTTTGAAAGGTCCGTAGGACCCCTTACGACACACTTGAGCATTCCAATGTGTCCACAGGGGTCACGGGGACTTCCTAGGGGTCCTAACTCATGATAAGGCCTTCTAGGACCCCTAGGAAGTCCCCATGACCCCTTTTGACACATTAGAATGCTCAAGTATGTCTGAAGGCATCGTAGGACCCCTTAGGACACACTTGAGCATTCCAATGTGTCCATAGGGGTCACAAGGACTTCCTAGGGGTCCTAACGTGCGATAAGGCCTATTAGGACACCTAGGAAGTCCCTATGACCCGTTTTGAAACATTTGAATGCTTAAGTGTGTCCGAAGGGGCCCAAGGACCCCTTAAGAAACACTTGAGCATTCCAATGTGTTCACAGGGGTCACAGGGACTTCCTAGGGGTCCTAACATTTGATAAGGAGTAATTGGACCACTAGGAAGTCCCCATGACACCTTTTGACACATTTGAATAATCAAGTGTGTCCAAAGGGGCCATAAGACCCCTTATGACACACTTGAGCATTCCAATGTGTCCACAGGGGTCACAGGGACTTCTTAGGGGTCCTAACTTGTGATAAGGCCTACTAGGACCCCTAGGAAGTCCCCATGTCTCCTTTTGACACATTTGAATGCTCAAGTGTGTTCGAAGGGGCCATAGGACCCCTTATGACACATTTGAGCATTCTGATGTGTCAAATGGGTCACGGGGACTTCCTAGGGGTCCTAATGCATGATAAGGCCTATTAGGACACTTAGGAAGTCTCCATGAGCCCTTTTGACACATTTGAATGCTCAAGTGTGTCCGAAGGGGCCATAGGACCCCTTCGGACACACTTGAGAATTCCAATGTGTCCACAGGGGTCACGGGGACTTCCTAGGGGTCCTAAATCATGATAAGGCCTACTAGGACCCCTACGAAGTCCCAATGATCCCTTTTGACACATTTGAATGCTCAAGTGTGTCCGAAGGGGCCGTAGGACCCCTTATGACACACTTGAGAATTCCAATGTGTCAAAAGGGGTCACGGGGATTTCCTAGGGGTCCTGATGTGTGATAAAGCCTATTAAGACCCCTAGGAAGTCTCCATGACCCCTTTTGACACATTTGAATGCTCAAGTATATTTGAAGGGGCTGTAGGACCCCTTATGACACACTTGAGCATTCCAATGTGTCAAAAGGGGTCATAGGGACTTCCTAGGGGTCCTAATGTGCAATAATGCCTATTAGGACCCCTAGGAAGTCCCCATGTCCCTTTTGACACATTTGAATGTTGAAGTGTGTTTGAAGGGGCCATAGGATCCCTTAGGACATACTTGAGCATTCCAATGTGTTAAAAGGGGTCACGAGGACTTCCTAGGGGTCCTAACTTGTGATAAGGCCTACTAGGACCCCTAGGAATATCCCAGGACGCCTTTTGACACATTGGAATTCTCAAGTATTTCTGAAGGCATTGTAGGACCCCTTAGGACACACTTGAGCATTCGAATGTGTCCATAGGGGTCACGGTGACTTCCTAGGGGTCCTAACACATGATAAGGCCTATTAGGACCCCTAGGAAGTCCCTATGACCCTTTTTGACACATTTGAATGCTCAAGTGTGTCTAAAGGGGCTGTAGGACCCCTTAGGACACACTTGAGCATTCGAATGTGTCTACAGGGGTCACGAGGACTTTCTAGGGGTTCTAACACGTGATAAGGCATACTAGGACCTGTATGAAGGCCCCATGACCCCTTTTGACACATTTGAATCCTCAAGTGTGTCTGAAGGGGCCATAGGACCCTTTATGACACACTTGAGTTTTCCAATGTGTCAAATGGGGTCACAGGGACTTCCTAGGGGTCCTAATGCATGATAAGACCTATTAGGACCCCTAGGAAGTCCCCATGACTCCTTTTGATACATTTGAATGCTCAAGTGTGTTCGAAGGCATTGTAGAACCCCTTAGAACACACTTGAGCATTAGAATGTGTCCATAAAGGGTCTTACAGCCCCTTTAGATACACTTGAGCATTCCAATGTGTCCATAGGGGTCACAGGGACTTCCTAGGGGTCCTAACACGTGATAAGGCCTATTAGGACCTCTAGGAAGTCCCCATGACCCCTTTTGACATGTTTGAATGCTCAAGTGTGTTTGAAGGGGTTGTAGGACCCCTTAGGGCACACTTGAGCATTCCAATGTGTCCGCAGGGGTCATGGGGACTTCCTAGGGGTCCTAACACGGGATAAGGTGTACTAGGACCCCTAGGAAGTCCCCATGACCCCTTTTGACACATTTGAACACTCAAGTGTGTCTGAAAGTGTTGTAGGACCTATTAGGACACACTTGAGTCTTCCAATGTGTCAAAAGGGGTCACGGGGACTTCCTAGGGGTCCTAACGCGTGATAAGGTGTACTAGGACCCTTAGGAAGTCATATTATTTTTATGCATTACTTCATTTATGTCTACTCTGGGAGGAAGATTATAATTTCCATATTTCTGCAAGCCCTAAAATATTTTCATTATTATCACTCTCTGCCTCTGCTCTCTCAATTTAGTTCTCTCCCTCTCCACTGCACTCAGCTTAGCCATGCTTACCTTCTCTTTAACAGAGATTCTCCAAAATTTGCAAAATCCTTACCCACTGTCAAATCTTGGCCTATGTCATGCAAAATGAGCAAAGCAAGTGAAATGAAAGGGAAGTATGGATCAAATAGCAAAGGTGCATCAAATCGGATCAATATCATGTAATATATGCAGAAAATCTTGTTATGGACAAAATTATTTGTATAAATTAATGGGAAAGAGTGGGAAGAGCTTCTTGGACCCATGATAGAAACTATTTAGGAATTGCATGATATATTACTCAATGGTGGAAGGAATATTATTGATGAACATGGGATTGCAGCTACATCTATTCAATATATAGAGGAAGATATAGAAAATCTTCTTAATAGAGAGATTAATGTGAGAGAAAAGGACATTTCAAAAGAAAATAGTTATCTTGGTGCCATCCAAGGTATGCCAATTACTCAGGATGAAGAGACAAAGTCCACAGTTAATGGGAAAGAATGGGAAGAGCTTCTTGGACCCATAATAGAAGTTACAGATAAGGAGGAAGAGCTAGGAAGGGGAAAACAACAAAGTAAAGAAGTAAGATATGCATGTGTGAGCCTATGTCAAATGATGATGATGAGTACTCACTATCTGCTAGTAGCTCAAGTAACAAGTGTTGTGGAATTATCCACAGAGCAATATGAAATGAAGCCTCAAATTGGTTTAGCAGGCAAAGAGTTTGGTCATGCACTTCATTCTAGCACCACAAATATTTCTATTAGAAATGCCTATTCATCAATGACCTTGCATTTACAAGACTTGGGAAACTAGGTTACTCATGTTGGGCATTATCCCTCAAATGTAAGTTCATTGCCACCTTTGGCAAGGCAGTCTCACTCCTCATTTTACAACAAAGGGCAGCCATCTATGGTCCAAGGTTTTAATTCAGCTAACAAGTGGAGAGCTTCTCAAGGTACTGATCTCTTTTGTAGAGAAGTTCCTAATTCATCTCAAGGTTCTCATTTAGGTGACCAACACCTTGAAGTCCACAAATAGACCCATTGATTTCCCAAATTGGTAAAAGGGTAGATGCAATTTTGGAAAGAGTATCCCAATTGAAGAGAAACTGAAATTCTAGTGAGCATAAAGTTATTGCAGATCCAATGGGTGTATCTCCTCCACTAACAAATATAACTGCTTCCAAAGACTTGAGTTTAAATGGAGACTGTTTATTCCCAAACATGCCCCAGTCGAGCAGATGAACCAGATGTTGCTTGAGTAAAGAAGATAGTGGTTTATTAAAGCATCTGCAATAACCCACTTACTATCAATTACTACTTTTTGAACGGCTTGCCAGCTGCTTCTTTGCAGGATTTCTGTAATATATAATGTTGTCATGCAAGTACATGACAATTTTTGTAAATATTTTCTGTTGTAAAGGGTTAGTGAGCAATATCAAAGAAAAGGTTATTGCATGTATTATTTAGACACATCAATTAGGAAACCATTTTTCTCCCGTTACATGGCAGAAATGCCTAGATTCACTTTGTGGGTATCAATAGGCAGCAAGATGAGGGAAGAAATATTTGAGAAGAGGAAGTACAAATGTTACTGTCCAAAACCATTTTGAGAGTAATATTCTTCTCCTGATTGTAATAAGAAACTCAAAATGCAGAAGACAACAAATAGTTGGGGCATTTATTTCCTATGACCTATGCCAATTTCAGTTAAATTCCTATTGATGATATTCTCAATGTGTAAAAATAAACTGATGTGTTATTTTAAAATGTTGTTGACTGAAATTTATGAACATATGTCAAATATCCATTTTTTCAAGAATTTGAAATAGAACCAGTTGTAATATAATCAAATTTGTGAATTTCACATCCAATCATTGGATGTTAATCAAAAGTACAACACCGTAATATTTTTGAACTGATAAAAAATCTTAGTCTTACTTAAAACCTACTCCCGTGTATGTGGGTTCTTGGAGGTATCTACTGAGCAATGTGTGGATCTTTAATGTCCCTATCTAGGACCTTGCTCAATTTTCTTAAAACTCCTAATTAGAATTTGGATTTCTAATGCTTGTTGTGATATTATTTAAGTTTGCCTTTCTCCTTACTGATTAATATTGTAATGAATTGGTTATCCTTCCCCTTCTCTCTCTCTCTCTCCCCTACTCTCTCCCCTTCCCTCTCTCTCTCTCTCTCTCTCTCTCTCTCTCTCTCTCTCTCTCTCTCTCCCCTTCCCCTTCTCTCTATCTCTCCTACTCTCTCCCCTTCCCCTTCTCTCTCTACTACTCTCTCCCCATCCCCCCTCTCTCTCTCTCTCTATCCTTCTCACCTTCTCACTCTCTCTCTTCCTCTCTCAGCCCCCGCCACCTTCTCACTCTCTCTCTTCCTCAATGGCTGCCCATGAATTTTTTAAATGGCTGATTGATTTCCTTTCCTTCTTTCAATGGCCATCGATGATTTTTCTGCAATCTTCCAACCTTTCGTACATAGTTGTAAAATACATATTAATATATATTATATACATATAAAATAATATGTAATATATGATATATGATGTAACATTTAATATTAATATATATTAAATAATAATATTTAATGTAAAATGTATATTATATAATATTTAATATATATATTATATAATCTAATATATATCTAATATATAGTTTTTGATATATAATATATAATCTAATCTAATATAGGATGGAGAAATGGGAGGGAGAAAGGGGAGGGAAAAGTGAAAAATCAAAATTCTGTCGGCCTTTTCGGGTACCCGATTAGGCTTGGTATTGCTTTGTGCGCCAAACCTACATAGTCAACTATTGAAATGTCTCAAAAACATGTTTTTCCCCTGTTTCTCTAAGTTCCAAACTTCGACCATGTAGCTGACAACTTTTTTTTCACCCGAATTTAATGAAACGAAAAGGGTATCTTAAGGAGATTATCAACTTTCTATCGATATAATTGCTGTCAAATTTTAAATTCGGTAAGTAATTATTAGTTATTTTCTAATTGAGTTACCTCTAAAGTGTTGATTTATATACTGATTGAAAAATGACTATAACTTTCAGACGGTATAACATTTTTGAAATCTGAAAAATGTGTCACATTCTATGCTTTGCCTACTATAAGGAAAAAAAATAAAATTGAATTTTGTAAAGTTTTGAGTGAGTTAAGGTGGTCAAACACAGGAGTTTCTTTATTCTAAAAATGTTGTAGCAAAAAATTCATAATTAATTATTTTTTGGAATAAAATTACAAAAAAATATGCGTCACATTTGGGCATGAATCTACTACTTATATATAAAATCTTATAATAAAATATTATCATTTGATTATGATTAAGGTGGTCAGACATACACCTACTTCTTTTTTTTTCCTGAAATTTTTGTCCTGTTGCATTGAAATCTATACTTTTCACCAATCATACTAACTTTTTTTCAAAAAAGGCCTAGTAGTTTAGAAACTACATTCAATTTTCTACAGATTCTATTCTTACAACTTTTTGATATTAGGTTGATAGCTAGTTGAAATTTTCATGTCAAGTTGACTAACCCTGATTTGCTGATTTTTCATTGCCAATTAAGGGCATAGTTTGGCCCCTCATGATCTTGCACATACCCTTATGGGGAAATCGAAATAGGTAAAAACCCTGGTGGGAATTAGCACCCACTATAAACTGCACTAGAGTATTATGATCCATGTTAGAAGATCTTACAACCCTATTAGGAGTTGATCTTTACAATGCATTAAGTACAGTGACCTGGTCAAGGGTCAGACCCTGTTAGGAGTCTTTTACAATTAACCCTGTTAGGGGTGAGGACACACTGTCCGGGAGCACACTACTCAAATGGGTGAAGGCTGCAACATTTTGTTTAATAGATACACACTATATCTGGATCTTGGTGAACTGCGTGTAGACCTGCTATCTTGATCAATTCCAATGAATAGCATATACTCTCAAATTTTTCACATAGACCTTCTATTGATGGCTCAAAACTTTGCACCTTCTTCTCTTCTCTTATCTTTCAACTCTCTACCATACTTAGCAATAAAAAATGGTTGCCTATAAATATCTTTCCTCTAAATGATATAATCAAGTCGGCCCGTTAGAACCATCTTGAAATCATATTAGAGAAATAATACAACTCTCCAATAACATCTTAGTCGACTCTACTAAGCACACAACACAAATTAGGACCACCCAACTCAATATGAGTAGACGCGTCGCTTCACACTCTCAGCTCCACCAAATTAACTGATACTTTCTTCCCATGCTAAATTATGTCATGCAATCTTAACCAAACATTCTTAACTCTTCTAAAAACACTAATCGAAACACGCATATCAAATTGATAGGCTCAACTGCTACAACAATGAAAATAATGTCGGCTCTACCAGATAAACTCAGGAAACTGTGACTGTCAACTAGAGACTTCATAACTCAACCTGTACTACATATCTGAATCTGTGTCCATGAACATAGCATTATCCATATGTCTACAAAATAAATATAAATTCCCAAGGCTCCATTACAACCATACTGTAAATAACATACAAAACTCTTCTTGGGACCTGTCAGGAACACTCACTGATACAGACTACTGTATTATTGTCTTCTCTTAGAATCAACCTTTGTGTCTATGATATCACGCTGATAACATATCAAGGAAACATATACTCACAACTCTTTCCATCAGGATTCCATGCATGTTGCTTACCATATGTTGTCATCAATGACAAACATACAGTCAATACTCTAGCTTGCTGGCAAATCTCCAACAGTATTTGTTTTGCTACACGCTCATAGAAATATTTATAGATATAAAAGTTTTAATTTTTAAAAGTTTCAAAGTCAATTTTGAAGGCCTTATGGGTAGTTTTTAGGCCTAATAATAGTCATAAATATTTTATTAGGTTTAAGATTGATGGAGTACTTCAAAATTTTTCTAATTCTTCAAACAGGTTGTCAATAAGAAGTTCCTAGATCAAAAGTTGTGGCCTCTCATATTCAAATCTCCTAAAATGGAAAATATATAACTATATTGGATAAATATATGAGTTGTAAAATACATTTACATGTGCTGACTTGTGTGTTTAAACACATCACAGAACATCTTGAATTTGAGTTAAGTTGCACACCACTTTTCAAGTGGTTCTAGCTCATGGCTTTGTAATACTCTCCTATGTATAAGGTGTACATAAGATGGAGGTGTGTGTACAAGAGTCTCATAGCTATTGGGTTATCTCTATATCTCTAGTTGGTGATACTATTATGAGAAGTTTTCTCTCTAAATATATTATTTAAAATAATATATATCTTAACAATATATTGGGTAGCCTTTTGATTGTGGTTTTTTTTTTCTCTCATAGGGTGATGAAGGGTGCTCCCCTTCATACCACAAACATATAACAGAAATAGAGAAACAACAACAATAAGCAAGAATAAAAAATTGGCTTCTTATTATCTCCACATGTGGAATTACAAACTTTCAGAATTACAATATGCAAAGCCACATGGGCATTCCCTTACAATATTCTGTAGGACAAAGCCTCGAATCATTACCCAAATCTACCCCAAACTGCCCTAGACAACACTACGGGCCTTCTTTATATAGGCAATTTCCACCACCTGAGAAGGTTCCAGAAATTTAGCCCTTAGGGCTGACCAAACTTAGAATTATTTTATTTTACAATTTATTACATCAAAGTCAGCTCAAAATGACTTTTGAAACCCAAACAGAAATTTTGAAGGAAAATTATTTTTCACCATTTCAGGTGACCCAACTTCCGAAGACCATAAGACATCGCCAGTTGACCCAATTGACTATTATAACCCCATTCTGGAAATGCCACGAAGTGCTCTACAGGCTTGACCCATGCAAGCACCTGTCACCCAAATTTTTGACCTCATCCAGGGCCTCTAAAGCCTTCAAAACTAAGTTCAAAGTTTCTGTACCCTGCTGCCAATACCAAAATCTTCAATATCTTCAAAACTAGACCTGATCTAGCCATGAAACTTTATCGACAGACTGATATGATTGAGATGAACCTCCACATGTGAAATCAGAACATTCTTAGATCATATGACCAACTTACTAAAAATAGCAAGTTTCCATAAATATCAGCCCTACATAAGATAGCCCTTATTGAATTCAAAAATAGAAATATTTTTAAGTGATGCAAGATTGCTCTTACACCCAGGGTAATTTGAGAAGTGACCCTATCACGACTCAGGTGTGTAGAGGAAAACTAAGATGGTTAACCTCCTCCTTTGTCAACCATGATGAATCTTCAACATGTTGTCCTTTCCACTTGACCAAATATTCTTCATATGTCATGTTCCTTTTGCTTTTGCCAACAGGACTTTCTAGTATGTCTTCAGTCTCCTTGGTTTCTGAACTACTTGCTAGAATACTCCATTGTGCCGCTGTGATCTCATCTTCAACACTTCCTTCATGATACTCTGTTAAATCTTAAATGTTAAACACTTGTGAAATATTCAGCTTACTAGGCAATTCTACCTCATATGCATTTCCTGAATCATGCTTCTTCAGTATCTTACATGGTCCAAACTTCTTCATTTTTAGCTTGTTATATGTACCAACTGGAAACCGCTCCTTCCGCAAATGAACCATGACTTCATCCCCAACCTAAAATTCCTTATGCCTATTTTTCTCATCTACCTTAGCCTTATACTATGCGTTCATCTTGGTAATGTGCTTCCTCACCTCCCCATGGATGTTCTTCAAATGTTCTGCAAAATCCTCAGCTTCAGCACTACTTATTTCTCCTTTATCTATATTTCTCAATTCAGATGCATTTCTTGGACTACTTCCATATACAATCTTGAATGGTGATTTACCAGTGCTCCTGTTGACAGAATCATTGTATGCAAATTCTGCCTATGGTAAAATCAAATCCCATCCTGTTGGCTTGTCTCCAACCAAACATCTCAGCAAATTTCCCAAACTTCTATTCACCACCTCTGTCTATCCATCAATCTGTGGATGATGTGATGAACTGAACTTCAAATCTGTCTTCAACTTTTTCCACAATGTTCGCCAGAAATATCCAACAAACTTAGTATCTCGATCTGAAACAATGGTCTTTGGAAAACCATGTAGTCTCACCACTTCTCTGAAAAATAATTATGCTACATGAACAACATCATTAGTCTTCTTGCAGGGAATAAAATGTGCCATCTTCAAAAATTTGTCAACCACCACAAAAATTGAATCATGTCTCCGCTGAGTCCTGGGTAAACCAAGAACAAAGTCCATACTGATATCCTCCCAAGGCTTCTTTGGTATAGGTAATGGCTGATACAACCCTATATTCTGCTTCACTCCTTTCACCATCTGACATACTCTACAACTCTGTACAAACTTCTTCACATCTTGCTGCAACTGTGGCCAATAATAATTCTCACTAACCAAAGCAAGGGTTTTATCACGACCAAAATGTCCAACCAATCCTCCACTATGCTTCTCTTTGATGAGATTCTCCCTCATGGAACTTCGTGGAATGCACAACTGACTCCCTCTGAATAGCATATCATCCTGGATGATGAAATCCAACCATTTTGTCCTGTCTAGAGTAACAGGTTTTGTACAAGCTTTCTAAGCTTCACCAAAATCAGGATCCTCTGGATACAAATTCTTGAGTTCCTTGAACCCAACCACTTCAATCTGCATTTCTGTCAGCAATAGTTGCCTTTTGCTAAGAGCATCTGCAACCCTGTTAGACTTTCCACTCCTGTGTTTCAAAACAAATGTATAACTCTGCAAAAACTCAACCCATTTCAAATGCCTTTGATTCAACTTCCTTGACTATTCAAATATTGCAAAGCTTGATGATCAGTATACAAAACAAACTCCTTAGGAAGCATATAATGTCTCCACTTCTTTAATGCCTGAACTATAGCATAAAATTTCTGATCATAAATAGAATACTTTCTCTTGGCATCATTTAACTTCTCACTGAAATAAGCAACAGGTTTACCTTCTTGGCTTATAACAGATCCTATTGCAGTACCACTAGCATCACAATCTACTTGAAACACCTTATTAAAATCTGGAAGTGCTAAAATAGGTTGTTCTGTAACTTTTTGTTTCAACAATTGAAAACTCTTTTCTGCCCCATTAGTCCAGTTAAACTCTTTTCTATCCCCTCTCATTGTTTCAGTCAAGGGTCCACAAATACTGCTAAAATTTCTGATAAATTTTTTGTAAAAGCTAGCCAAACCATGAAAAGATCTTACCTCATTAGCACTCCTTGGAGTAGGCCATTCAAGGATAGCATGTACCTTCTCTGGGTCCATTTTTAGACCTTCTGTTGAAACTACAAATCCTAAATACACTAACTCTCTCTTCACAAAACTGCACTTCTTCAAATTAATCAACAATTTCTCTTCTCTCAGCTTCTCAAATATGATACGAATATGCATCATATGCTCCTCCAATGTCTTACTAAAGATCAAAATATCATCTAGATAAACAATGACAAACTTACCCATAAATTCTTTTAAAACCTCATTCATGAGCCGCATGAAAGTGCTCGGTGCATTGGTTAGCCCAAAAGGCATGACTAACCACTCATACAATCCTTCCTTTGTCTTGAAGGCATTCTTCCATTCATCTCCTTCTCTGATCCAAATCTGATGATATCCACTCTTTAGATCTATTTTTGAGAAATACACAGCTCCACTCAAACAGTCCATAATATCATCCATTCGTGGCAATGGAAACCTGTACTTGATTGTGATCTTGTTTATTTCTCTAGAATTTGTACACATCTTCCACTCTCCATTCTTCTTTGGTGCTAATACCATTCATACAGCACAGGGACTCAGACTCTCATGGATCAATCCTTTCTGCAACAACTCATGTACTTGTCTGTTCAATTCCTCACTTTCTGCAAGTGTCATTCTGTGTGTTGCCTTATTCGACAAACTTGCTCTTGGGATCAAGTCCATTTGATGACTGATCTTCCTGACTGGTGGTAATCCATCATGCACATTATCGGATACAATATCCTGAAACTCATTCAACAAATCTACAACTTCTATAGGAACATCTTCTACTTCCTCCTTACCAAATTTTGGAATTAAAGCAAAACACACATGCTCATGCCTCATACCATCTAGAAACTTTCTTCCATAAAAAAAATTTATTCTTGCACTACCACATACCTTTTCTTCTGTGTGATTCAATGGCTTTAGCTTATGTCGCATTCCATCCTTTGTTAGGGAGTAGGTATTTGCATGACCATCATGTACAACACATCTGTCAAACTACCATGGTCTACCCAACAACATATGACATACATCCATAGATATGATATCACATAGTACCTTATCGTGGTACCTGCCAATCTTGAACTTCACTAGGCATTGTTCATTGACCATGACCTTGTGGTCATCCTTTACCCAGGCAATCCGATATGGATGTGGGCGCTTCTGTCTCTTGAGCTTCAACTTTGTCACCATCTCTTCTAACACCAAATTGTTAGTGCTTCCAGTATCAATAATCACATCACAACACTTACCCTCACACTTGCATCTGGTGTGAAACAGGCTCCTCCTTTGTTCAGGTTCATTCTCACCACTTAGCAGGACTCTTCTGTTAATCAATGTTTCTCCTCTTTCAGCATCTTCAAAATTTGATGATCTGGCATCTTCATCTACATGTGCAACTCTGGCCTGGCCTTCATTTCTCCTGTCTATTCTGCCTTGATGCTGAGGACATTCAAAATGCCCTATGACCTTCTTCTCCATAGTGAAAACATGTTCCACAGAAGCCTCCTCTTCCAAATCCTTGTCCTCTTCCTCTTCCTCTCTGATTCTAATCTTGGAAATAATTGGAATTGTTTCCTCGCTGATTCTGACTGCTACTGGCCTCACCCTTCTTTTTCAGATCTTCATTTTAGCCACCGTATGACCATCCACCAGATCTTCCACCACGACCTCTTCCATTTTGTCTGCTCTCAAATTTCTTGTTCAACTTTTCCTCTACTTTTAGGGCAAACTGGTATGCCTCCTCAATACTGTTCATTCGAACCAGATTCAACTCATCCTGAATGCTTGGTCTTAACCCATTAAGGTATCAGGCAACCTTCTTCTTATCAGCTTTTGCATGGCCTATTCTGATGAGGAGTTGATAGAACTCCTCTGTATACTCCTAAATAGATCTTCCTGCTTGCTTCAAACTTTGCATTTTCTTCAATAGGTCAAGCTCATAATCAACAGGAATGAACTGTCGCTTCAATTTATCCACCATCCGATCCCATCTTGCGATTTTATCTTTCCCTCTTCTATTTCACTCCAATTGAATTTCTTGCCACTAGATCTTTGCATGAGCTTTGAGTTCGGCCTTCGCAAATTTGACCCTATCAGGATCCTCAACATCTTCATACTCAAAATATTCCTCACATTCATTGATCCAATCGATCAATTCTTCTGGGTTAAGATTTCTAGAAAATGTAGGAACCTCAATCTTAGGTCTTTTCCCAATCTTGGAAATGGCCCAAAAAAGTCTTTCTTCCTCTTGGTTCATAATTTTGACTTCTCCTTCTTGATATTCTTCTTCGGTTTCATCCTCGCTTTTGTCTCTGATATTAAGATTCATTCCTCTGTGAATCTCTTCTTGTAATGCTTGCACTTGTCTTTGCAGCTCTCTAACCTCAAGTGTCACAGCACCAGCTCTTCTGCCACGTTCTCTTTGTGGAGGCATTTTCATGATGCGCGCTGAAACCCTAACCATGGTTCTAGTGCAAACTGCCTCACAGTCGGTGATCTGTTTACACACTCAGGAAAACCTGCTCTGATACCACTTGATGAAGGGTGCTCCCCTTAATACCACAAACATATAACAGAAACAGAGAAACAACAACAATATGCAAGAACAGAAAATTGGCTTCTTATTATCTCCACAAATGTGGAATTAAAAACTTTCAGAATTACAATATGCAAAGCTACATGGGCATTCCCTTACAATATTCTGTAGGACAAAGCCTCGAATCATTACCCAAATCTACCCTAAACTGCCCTAGACAACACTACGGTCCTTCTTTATATGGGCAATTTCTACCGCTCGAGAAGGTTCCAGAAATTTAGCCCTTAGGGCTGACCAAACTTAGAATTATTTTATTTTACAATTTATTACATCAAAGTCGGCTCAAAATGACTTTTGAAACACAAACAAAAATTTTGAAGGAAAATTATTTTCCGTCATTTCAGGTGACCCAACTTCCGAAGACCATAAGTCATCGCCAGTTGACCCAATTGACTATTATAACCCCATTCTGGAAATGCCACAAAGCGCTCTACAAGCTTGACCTACACAAGCACCTGTCACCCAAATTTTTGACCTCATTCGGGGCCTCTAAAGCCTTCAAAATTGAGTTCAAAGTTTCTGTACCCTGCTACCAATACCAAAAATCTTCAATATCTTCAAAACTAGACTTGATCTAGCCATGAAACTTTATCGGCAGGCTGATATGACTGAGATGAACCTCCACATGTGAAATCAGAACATTCCGAGATCATATGACCAACTTACTAAAAATAGCAAGTTTCCATAAATAGTAGCCCTACATAAGATAGCCCTTATTGAATTGAAAAATATAAATATTTTTGGGTGATGCAAAATTTCTCTTACACCCAGGATGCTCCTGCATCATAGGGTTTGCACTACATATATCACTATGGTGTTATACATGATATTAAGGTTTATGCATTTTAATTTTTTGTAACTATTGTAAAGATCTAAAAAGTTTTTTGTAAAAACCTCTTCTCAAGGTTAGTGTCGAAAACTCTTCTACTACCTTAACTTCCTTACGAGTGGTATCAAATCCTTATCACCTTTAGTTTTAGTTTTGGGTTATTGTGTTTCTTTAGATAATTTATATTTAAGAAGGGTTTTTTGTAGAAAATACTTTGTGATCTTGTTAAAATAGTTCTCAAATAAAATTTAGTTTGTTAGGGAGGATAAAGGTAGATATTTTTTTTAAAATTATTTTGAGATGTGGAAGATGAGCATGAAGGATCTAAATTAAATAGGTCAAGATATGAGGGATGCTATTGATAAGAATGTATCCAGACCTATAGATCTTTCTACAAGTACTCAAAATGATGTTATTGACTACAAAGGTCTAATTAGGTTGTAGTTGGTAGTCTTTACTTTCAATTATTAAATTTGTAACCCACAAACATAAAAGAGGGAAAATTTTTATGTTGTATAAGGTATTTCCTTCTTGTTAAACCTAATGTTGGTGTTTCCACCACCACAACTATTATTATGAAAAAGTGAGCTTACCCTTGTTAGAGCAGAGGCTAAATCTTGAATGAAATGCCAAATTCACAAGATCATACCTTAAGATTAATATTGGTGGTGATTCAATGCTCTTTAAATAAATCCCCTGGTGTTGATGCAATAATATGAATAAATCATAATATAATCACATAAAAATATTCTTGAAGCTAGGTTATTGTAACTTGATGCTTCTTGTACTTAGATATACTCTTGAATAAAGTAATTAGGACCCTTGAATTGGAATGATAGCTTGTGAAGTGATAGATTCATTTGCAAATTATAAATTATTGGCTTATATAGGGTTCTGAAGGTATTTTCAGATTTACACCAACTTATAGAGGACATATTATAATTTGGGCATTGGATCATAAATATAATGAATGAAAACTCAGACATGTTTGAATTTGGTCCCCTTTTGGAGGAACTAGGGTGCTATACACCATAGCCATCTAGGAGTAAGGCATTAGGCACCATAGTCCACCCAAAAAAGGACCATAGGAAGATTCTTCCAAGTATAAGGTTTCAAGAGAAATGATCTAGTCCCTTGATGATTATATGATAATGATTTGAATGTGATAACGCCAAAATAGGCTCAAAATGACCCAGGAGAAGGCACACTAAAACAAGGACCAAATAGAGTGTAATATTTTAAGAGGATATAAATTATAACACTACAAGTGCTGAAGACATCACTTGTATATTTAAGAAAATACACCCAAGTGCAACAAAAAAAATCATCATTAAGAGTGAGTACATATTTGGCTCCTAAAAATGAAGGACTTGGAAATGCCATGACATCACTATGCATGAACTCAAGTAAGGTATTAAAATTATGAGCCTAACCATTTGGTTAAGGGTTTGTGATGATGTTTTCCAAGTAGACAAACTTGACAAACAATGCAAGCAACTTTAGGGAGTCCAAGTACTCTATCATGAATGCTCAATTTCTATAAATACCTATAATTGAGGTGTCAACATCTCTCATACCATTTTTTTTCAAAGGGTAAGCATGTGCAACAAATGATTCCCTATAAGATGACTAAAAAATATAAAAACTATACAATCAAGACCCATTTTATGATCTAGACATGATATGCAACAATACTCTTTGTATGATGAAGCTATCTAATAACTATATCATGTGGTGAAAACTCAACTATATTACCCTAACTAGTATGATAACATGGTATATTTATAGAATATTAGGTAAAAGCTCAGGGACATATAGAACATCCTCAATGTTATCTTCTACTAGTTATCGGGTACCTATATCCCAAAAATTAGAATTTGTGATGAGTTACATACTGAAATGCAAGTAGTATCATAAAAAAATAGAGTCAAGAATATCTACACTGAGTGATTCATGTGTTAGGAGGCTCTTAATTCAACTATCCAAATTTCCTTCGATGAATCCAAAAATCTATCTATAAGAGAATGTCCCTTAGCAGGTTTGGCAAGATCAATGATGTGTTTCTTTCTGGCCTCTTTGATCTAGCTAAAATCCTATTAAAATAATCTATGGTCTAATGAATTTATAATTCAAAATAATTACATCAAACCTTTCCTTTCATTTTATACTTGGAATTATTATTTTATGACTTTGAAGAAGATGCGGCCTGTGAATCAACATTAGTATTTTACTTCTAGAAGATTGATTCCTCCAAAGGTTTGTTTGAATGTTTCTTTTCCATTCCCTTAGATGATTTTGCAACAAGTGTCTAACTTTTAGTTGAGGTAATAACATCCATAATGACTAAATTACATCGTTCTTGTGTAATTTTATCATAAAATTACTCAAAATTAGGCACAACATTATTATTTCAAAGGGGCCTTAGTCATTTATAGTAGGTAGCTTGAACGTTGTTGTATTTTCTTCTTTGGGTTGCTAATGGTATGTTGTAGGTTTGGTTGTTGAAAGGCAATGCATTATTTGTTGTAGTTGTTCATTTGTGGGTTCCATATCCCTCTAAAATCTCTTGTACAGGGTTTCAAGGCCCCTTCAAAACCTGTTATACCATTAGTATAAAAAAATTGTTATTCCAAGAGAATCCATAGTAGAGTAAAAAGAAGAATTCATCTAATAAGGACCTTCGAGTTTAGATAAGACCAAGAACACCCACACTCTTTACCTATTTTCATTTTTCCACAACATTTAATTCTAGAAAGAAAAGACTTTGAATTCAACCAAGAAATCATCAATAGAAGGAAAGGCTTTAGAAAACAATTTTGTCAATTTTGCATCCGACTATGTTATTTTGAAGTCATCCATTGTCTTAAAGAGAGTATTAAAATTATCTCACATTTTTTTAGGAGTAGTATAACTAACACAAGGTACGTGAATGGTGTCATACAATAACCCCCAATATTATATTAAACTTAGGTTGAACCCTCCCACCCCCCGCCAAAAAAACAAAAAAGAATTTACAAGATTATGTGAAGTTTGGAAGCCAAATCATCCATTTATAACTCAATGAGATTTTTACAAATTGTTAAAAAATGCTATCTTAAACTTAAATTTGACTATAAATCTAGAATCCTTACAAATTCTTATGCTTTTTTTTAAAAATGTTATTTAATGATAAATAGGGTGAAAGTCCTTAGCCCTTTGAAAATTGCACAAATTACAAATTCTTATGATTATGTGAAGTTTGGAAGCCAAATCATCCATTTATAACTCAATGAGATTTTTACAAATTGTTAAAAAATGCTATCTGAAACTTAAATTTGACTATAAATCTAGAATCCTTACAAATTCTTATGATTTTTTTTTTAAATGTTATTTAATGATAAATAGGGTGAAAGTCCTTAGCCCTTTGAAAATTGCACAAATTACAATAGTTTTTGGGAGTTAAAAGACAAACTAATTAAGATAATTAGGAAAATTTGAATTTACCATTCCGACGACAATGCAAAGAGCTTTATGTTGACTAAGAATTTGACGAAACTACAATCTCAAACTTTATAATAATTATAAATCATCAACATATTTATTTGATTTAAGATATAATTACATAATTTATCATTTCTATTTAGCCTTTTAAATTAATGGAATATCCTTTTATTTTCTTATAACAAGACTTTTACTCCATTAATTTAACAAAAATTAGAACAGTTAGTTTAAAATAATAATTATTCTAACATAAATCAGTTATTAGAGATTTAAAAACTCTTCCATAATCTAATAAGAACAGTAGCAATAAGGAGTCTAAATTGTAGCCATAAACACTGTAATTCGAGAAAACTGATATCATTATATATATAAAAATATTAATTCATGTTACGAGGAGCAGGGCTGGGGCTGTCCAGCACCACTAACAGTTTGGATATAAGAGCAATAGCAGGGAATACAAACAAGGGCTGTAATGGCATCTACCATATAGCAGATTGATATCATATTTAAGCCTTGGCTGCACATCTGCCCCGTCAAAGAAAGAAGAGGAGAAACAGGAACTGTAGAGCAAGACGTCATGACTTCTTGCTGTAAAGTCAAGAAATTAAGAGTCGTATGGCTCTACGCTAGTCCAATCCACTTTATTCGACATAATAGTTATTACTATTAGATATAGATATTATCTTTGGATCTCAATTCCCATAGTGTTTCTGGTTGGAGCAGTCCAGATTAGGCCCGTAGCTCACTCCCAACATATCACAATACCTCTTGTAGAAACCAATGCGATCCTCCATCTTGGCGTTGGATCCTGCTCCACATTCTTGCCCTCCGTTGATTATATTGGTCAGCATTCCGTACCCGGCAACTCTGCCCGCCGCATTGTCGTTGCTCGATGGCGTCCATCTACCCGTTATGACGGCATGGCACGACGGTTTGGGAGACTGCGGAGTCATCCAGAACCAGATCGCTGTCTTGAACGAGATTGTGGCGTCTCGAGCAACAATATCTGGGTCGTTCAATCCGTCGAAGCCAATTGCCTTCCCAGCCGCAATGTAATTATAGTCTCTGCCCAATACCCAAAATATGCAATTCAGAATTCACAAATATAGTAGCAGAACGTGTTTATTAGGCTGCTTTGAATGAAATGAGAAAATATAGTGTTACCCTGTTAGCTGGATGGGCCCTCGGCCATAATATTTCCCTCCGGCGTTCTGCTCTCTGAGAAAGCAGTACCCCCAAGCGTATGGACCATCTGGTGCCGTTCCCCAGCCCCCTGTTGATACACTTGCATGCAGGCATTAACATCAATGTAGTAACCTCAACAAACTAACTACAGGTAATCGAAAGCTTGCATGAATGTGAGACAAGTTTGGAAAAAAAAAAATTACCGGTGGTTTCGTGTGATGTTTGGGCAAAGAAAGCAGCGAGCTCTCTTTTCCGAGCCGTGATATCGCCGGTGGCTCCAAAGCCTTGGAAGGCATTGGCTGCTGTAACGAAGGCATTGTAACTGTAGAAATTCCTGCCGGGGCAATTCCCATCGTTTCTGTGCTTGAGCATTTGATTGAACACATTTTCAGTAACAATGGAGGCCGTTCCTTGCCCAGATGCAGGGACACCTAGAACAACCAAAGCAAATACTATTACTGAACAAACCCACATCCTAACCTTGGCCATTCTTGCACTCTAATCGATTTGCTTGCTGAGGATGCTATAAACTCTCGTATTTATAGAATTTAGAGGAAGATTTTTAGAACCCTTAGATGACCTGTAGTTTTTCACTGTAGAGAAGGATGGGAGACCGAAGACGCAAGATGATAGAAACAGTCATCTCCCTTCTCTGTGTCCTCTTATACGACACCTTACACCTCTGTAAAGTTTCTGGAATTCTTGAATCTGATCACGCCGAACAAGGTACTCGCTCTATGGTACTGAGCGACGTGTAGGGAGGGATGAAGCATCGTAATTGTGCATAGACCGATGCAAGATGCTCCCTCTATGATACATAGCAACGTGCAGTAAGGAGATATTTTAGACTGATGCTAGACGGTAGAAACAGTCATCTCCCTTCTTTATGTATGTCCTGTAATCTGCACCATACACGTCTGTAAAGTTTCTCATACACATCTGCACGTTAGACTAGTTTCTATTCTCCAGTGCAACCTTACGTTCGTTTTTTGATAGAAGATTTAACATCATTTATAATAGTAATCTGATGTAGGAGTTCTTAGTTTGAAATCTCTTTATTGAAAGTTAAAGATTAAGAGGTATTTATTTCATCAAATTTGTTTTTGGTACGATTCGACTTGATCATTAATGATGTTGAGGTCTTGTATTTAACAAGACTTATGACTGATGGGTTCATTTAGAACTACTAATCAACTTCAATAATAAATTAAAGTCCAATTTGCATGTTTCTCTTTTTCATTTGCTAATCCAAATCTACATATTCTTTTTGACATAAACTTGGGCATATCTCACTAAGAGGATGTACATAAGAGGTTAAACCACTTGGCTCTAATTGTAGCAAAGGGTGCAAATGGGACTTTAGCTTAAGCAACTTAATCACTTCACATAAATGTGAAATTTGTTAAGTTTGTTGCACCAACTCTAACTACATTTACAATGCACTCCTTCTAAGTTGCATAAATGAGCAAGGTTTGATGTTCTATTGCAAGTTGGATTCCAATACGTCAATTGACATCTATTATCATTGCCTTCAATCGATAAGAAATATACCCCCAAAAAGATTATTTTTTAAAATTTAGGAGTCATTGTCTACATATTTTATTCATTTGATTAGGAGTATCCATTCAACCAAATTTCTCTATGCACGATCTGACTTGATCACTAATGATGTTGAGGCCTTGCATTCAACAATACTTGATGACTGATGGGGGCTATTCAACTTCAACCATAAATCAAATCTCAATGGACACATTTCCCTTTTCAATTCACTAATCCAAATCTACATATTCTTTTCAACGTAAACTTGGGCTCTTCTCACCAGAAGGATGTACATAAGAGGTTAAACCACTTGGCTCTAATTCTAGCAGAGGGTGCCTATGGGACTGGGAGCTTAAGCAACTGAAGTAGATCATAGAGTCATGAAATGTTTTAAGTTTTTTGCACGGTCAGCTCTAACTACATTTACATTTATAAGTTTGACCAAATCATTGTTACAAGTTTGATTAGAGCACTGCTTGCAAGTTTTAGAAATGAGCAAGGTTTAATGTTCTATTGCAAGTTGTATTCCAAATGATCAACAAAAAAAAAATCTCTAATGTTATCCTCAAATCCCATATCAACTAGCCTATCTACTTCATCTAGAGTTGGGTACTTGCAATGCTGATAAATCATAACAATTCAACTATGTTCAATCATGACAGTATGATCTTTTTATATTCATATTACAAAGCTCATAATAATCTTGAATTTTTTTTAATTTATCTATAAACTTTTGATAATGATCATTTGATCTTTAAAAAAGAAAGAAAAAACACAAGAATGATATCTTTTGAAATTCCATTACAAATCAATAAATTTCATAAGTAACCAAAAAAAAGTGAGTGCAACTCAATACAAACTAATTAACAAATGAATCAAAGGTCAACCTATGCAATATACAAAGGATTAGTTGGTTAAACTTGCCAAAAAGACACATCACATACAACACCATCCATAGTTTCCATTACCCCTCATCTATGATTTGTGGTAGTAAATAATCAAACTACACTATCCAAATCTTCTTGTTTATATTGATAGTAGAATTTGCATAGTGCAACGCCTATAATAGCGAATAGTGTCACTCTTTTAAACATGAAGACCTTTTAAGGAAATAAAAGAAAGGGTAAGACAAATAACTTAAACTAATACTAAGCCTTGGGTAGTGTCATTGTGGTAACAAAAGCTCTAACAACTCCCAAAAAAAATATTAGTGCTCATTTAGACTTTAGATCTTCCCATCTATGACATTTGACAAGTTAGATTGGATTGTAGCAACTTAACAACTTTCAAGTAGAAATAATTTAAGATAATATATGATTTCACACTAACAAAAAAATATATAGCATTCATCAATATTGTTCATTGCTTTATAAGTTCATTACAAATAAAAAGAAGTTTTTTTTTCTTAATTCAAAGAACTCAGCTTGAGCGTTCCATGTACCAAATCAATCACCTCCTCCTTAAATCCCAATATAGTTTATTACATGGCCAAGAAACAAAATTCCAATGCCAAGTGATGGACCTTGTACAAAAATTCCTTAATATGATGTTTGAAAATATTCAACTAAATATATCACTTAGGGATATTTGGTATTGGGTTATTTGGACCTTTTCCTAATAACCTACAAGTTTAAATTGATAAATGTATACTTTTCCATACACATTACCCGATTATTTTATATAAAAGGTCTTAAAAATAGAAACTTAATATGAAACAAGCATTAACATCATGATTATTGTATACATGATGGATATACATTTTTGCTTCACATGAAGGGTTTTATTAGCTATAAAATATTATTTTTGTAACAATGATAATTGAGTTGTAGACTTAAAATCTTCAAGGTGAGATTTGGATCATTATACTTTTCTCCATTTGAATGCACATCATATTGAAGAGTCTACTTTCTATAGGAAGTTCTAGTGTTTGAAATTATTTAAAGATTTAAATTCTTGGATTTGAAATCATATCAAGCTTGGAACCGAGGGCTAAGGATGTGATTTAAATTTGAAAAAGTAGCTATGAAGAGTTTAAAGGCCTTATGAGATTCCTCATGAAGGCTATTTGGCTTAAGTTCCTTTTAACTTGTAGTGAAAAAAATAACATACATCTTGACCAAGGTTAATATTATTATTTAGCTAATTCAAAAATATCACCCCAAATTTTCCCATATAATAAGTGTTAATTTTAGTATACCATATCTATCACTAAAATACATGTTTTGTATAATGATAAATCACCATAGTCCAAAAGGAGTACTTATAAAAAAAGTTAGCACACAAGGATAAATACATTAACTAAGAATCTAAAAATAAATAAAAATTCCAAAGATAATAGCTATTGATAAATCCCATAGGACCCAAACTGTCTTGAACTAATGCAAAATCATAGAAACAACCATCTCCACTCTTTATGTCCTGTAATCTACACCATACACGTTTATAAAGTCTCTCAAACTCATCAATGCCTAATAGTTTCTATTCTCCACCACCACATTGCATTCACTTTTTTCTAGTAGATTTAACATAATTTCTAATTTAGTAATTTGATGTAGGATTTCTTAGTTTAAAATCTCTTTCATTGAAACTTAAGGATTAAGGGGTCTCTATTTCATCAAATTCATTTTTGTATGGTTTAACTTGATTGTTAATGGTGTCAAGGTCTTGCATTCAACAATAATTGATGACTGATGGGTCCATTTAGAACTATTCAACTTCAACAATAAATCAAAGTCCAATTGACACATTTCCCTTTTATATTTGATAATCCAAATCTACATATTCTTTTTGACATAAACTTGGTATTTTCTCACCTAGAAGATGTACATAAGAGGTTAAACCACTTAGCTCTATTTCTCTAGCAAAGGGTGCAATAGGAAGGTTTAATGAAAGAGCATATGGATTGGCCACAAAAGGAGTCTGGATTTTTGTTTTTCCCTCAAGGGGAAAAGAACATACTCTCCTATCCAACAAGGTTTTCTCCCAAACACACCAAATAATTAATTAATTCCAAGTTTCTTTAAGACAACAATTCAAAAGGTTGTAGGTTTTTTATTTTCCCACTTGGAGAAAAGAGCATACTCGAGCATAACTAATGAATCATTATAAAAAATGAACTTCCTACTTAATGCTAGGTGCCTAAGAAATCATTAAGAAAACATAATGTTTCATTGAATCTCCTTGGCAACCTGCAAAACAAATTTTGTGAGTAGTTTAATGTGTTTGGTCTTCCAACAACGTCCTATAGAAAAACAAGTTAGTAGTCTTAAAATATTCAAATCTTGGTCAATGTTTTGCAGAATCATTGTTAGAAGGCATAAAATATGAGTAACTTCCAAAAACCCCAGATCAACAAACTTAAAATGCAAGATTTTATGGAAAAGAGCTTAAAACAAGTGGAGAGGCCTATGTACAGGCAAAGATGCCTATATGTAGGAGAAGACTCCTGTGAAAAGATGCCTATGTACAAGAAGAGTCACATGTGAAGAGATGCCTTTGTACATGCAGAGATGCCTGTGTACAAGTAGAGATGCCTCTCTATACAGAAAAGAAATTTTAACTACCAATTTGTTAAGTTTTTAAGCTCCCATTCACTTGAAAATGCATAAAAAAGTTTCTTATGATGAAATACAATAACTTTCAACCTTAATATGCCAACAAGAACTTCTCTTAATCAACTAAAAAGGCTAATGTAAAAGGGAACTCCCTTTCTGGCAAAGACACCTATCTACACAATAAAGAAACAAAAACAAATATTTTCTTAGTTTTTAGGTATTCTTCTTCATTTTTATATACAATAAGTTGTTTTAATAATGATTATTAGCCTTAATATGATAAAAAAATGCAATTTTTCTTGATTAGAGCCAACTAAAATAGAAGAAAAACCCTTTCTGGTAGAGACACCTATCTGTAGGCAGAGACTCTTGTATACAGGAAGAGACACTTGTGTAGCAGAGATGCTTGTCAGCATGCAAAGATGCCTCTGGTGAGAAGAGATGCCTATGTAGAAGTTTCACTGAAAACTTTCACAAAACCAAGGAAAAAGGGTTAGAAAATCAAAATGTGGCTCCCACTAGGCATGCCAAAATGTATATGTGAAAAAATGATAGGTGTGTGGAGCAAGCATGAACACTCAAATGTTAGTTATACAAGTGCATATTAAAGATCTTAAACTAACAAGAAAAACATTCTTAAACTCATTCCTACACTATTCTCCACATAACCTCGGATGAGCATGAAGCAAGCGCACCCAAGACTTGCTTGAGGGTGAACCCACAATAGTGGATTACACTTTTTTGGAGGAAGTAATTCATCCTGAAAAGTGCAATCTGTGAAAATTACCCATCAAACTTTCGATTGTAAGTAGCATATACTTTCGATCACAACTAAGTAACTTCCGATTGAAAGTACATAAATTATGTACTTTTGATCAAAATTACTTTCTTACTTTTGATCGAAAATAACTTGCTTACTTTCGATCGAAAGTTAGAAGGCAAAATTTTTGGTGGGGTTTTCAACCCCACTGAAACTATCACTTTCATAGTTTTGGCGGGGTTGAAACATATGGGGCTTCTGACTGCCGACCATCATTTTCTGAGGTATTTTATTTTCAATTTGCATTATTTATTATTTTTAATATATATATTCAATATATATACATGTATATATGCACATGTATATATGTGTATATATATATATGCATGTATATGTATATATATGTATATACATACATATATACATATATATATACATATATATATATATATACATATATATATATATATACATGTATATATATATATATATGTAT